>VDFB02357008.1:0-28107 GCA_007258455.2 Sequoia sempervirens
ATCAAGTACAAAAACTTTTTACAAGAAGATTTGGAAAAAGAGAATTTTTGGATGCATTCATGATGTTTTTGTACTTCAAAGTTTAAAGAAAAAAGGATCTTCATACTACATAGTTTTATTTGAATATTTGAAGGAGATAGAAATTTGAAAATAGGTTGTATTTGAATCATTTTTTTTGTCATCAAAGAGGGTTTGGTAACCATGGGTGATAAGCAAAGACAAAGAAAAAGATGTAGAAAGTTAATGACACCTGAAGAAATTCAAGCAAATAGAGATATGGAGGCAAAAAGACAAAGGGATAGAAGAGAAAGGATTCGTCAAATGAAAAATTTGCAAGCATCTAGTTCCAAGAATGTTGAAGAGGAAGCTATGAATGATGAAATGAATGTAGATGATGCAAATGTGGAGATGGTGAATATGGAAGAAAATACAATTATGGAGACAAACCCAACTATGCCTTCAACTTCAACTTTGCATGATGTGGAAATAGTACCTATGCAAAAAACTTTGGGTATGTCTTCAAATACACCTCCCAATGATATGGAAAATGCACCTATTCATACAATCCATCTAGGTATGTGTTCAAACCCAAGTTTTGATAATATTGATATTGGTTGTTTAGATGAAGTTGGATACACCATTAATGATATCAATAATTCTAGGGTTGAAACAATGCAAAAACAAAAAAAATGATGAAATTATATCTTATGAGAATGCAAATGAGAATGAAATCCCTCATATTGATGAAAATGTGAATGAAATCCCTTTTACATTTGAAAATGAAAATGAAACCCCTTGTGTGAATGAAAATGAAACCCCTTGTATGGATGAACCTAAAAATGTTTTTTTTACAATTGAAAGAGATGTGCTAGATAAAATTTGTGGTAAATTTTCTTGGAGACAAATTATAACTTATGGAAATAGAATATATAAAATGTTTTTTATAGAGATAAATTAGGATTCTAATGTCAACTCATGGTGCAATTGATGATAATGTCGAAAATGAGAATAGTGATGAAAAAATTAGGTGTTTTTGTAAAACCAAAAAAGAAAGATGATTCAGTAGAACAGGTCATATGTAGTGTTGTAATGCTATTGATTTTATAGGTAAGAAAAGTCGATCAAAATATAAGAATGCGGCTCGTCGTGCAATAACAACTGCTCTAGTTGATAAATCAACTTCAAATAAAAGAATGTTAAGTAAGATTAGTAAATGAATAAAAGTAAATCCTAGAAATTTGATAAGAGCTACTAAAAGAAGATAAAGTATTGAAAAGGATCCAATTAATCAATGTTGGAGTTTTAGTGGTAGACTCCCAAGATCAGACATGAAATTAAATATTTAATCAAAAAAAATTGGCATGGTAATACAAGAGTATCACCTAACATTAGAGATGTCTTAAAATTAAGGGTGGGTTCCAAAATTCGTGAACCTCATCCAAAGCATCTCTTAGATATGACTCAAATTGAATTATATAAATTTTTTTTAGATGCTTCAATCTTACCTTTGAATATTAATATAAGTCAAATATCATTCAAAAAGTGTAAACCTTGGTATGTTAGAATTAATAAGCAACAAATCTCTTGTTGTTGTAAGACCCATGTACAATTTCGTTATTATTATGATAGTTTTCGATATATACGATGCACTTTGCATGCTAACCAAATTATGAAGGACATTTGTGGTATTCATATGCCACTTGAAAGAATCAAATATTTTATCGTAGGTTTGTTTTGTGAACCCTCTAATGGAAACTTATTTTATTTAAAAGCATGTATTTCTGGAGAATGCAATAGATGTGGCAACTTTTCATTATTAGGAGAATGTATGCATGAAAGTAGTTTAGATGAATTTGGACAACAATTAGTGGATGTAAAAAAATTAAAAAATGTTGAGTATTCTTTGAAAGATGGAAAATTTGGAAAACGTTGTGAGCTAATTGTGGAAAAATTTAGCGTGCATGCATTTATTAATGAATTTAAAGAAAATATTGTACCTAAATATGTTCAACACTCTCAGTATGCTCATTGGCTTGATAATCAATTTCTTTTATGTAAAAACACATTCCTAATTGGAACTATATTGTTAGTTGTTGATTTTGCTGAAAATTATACTCTTGCTCCACAAGAAGAAATTCAATCACAGTATTATAATTCAGTGCAAGTAGCTATATTTGAGAGAAATTCAAATGCTAGAACATCTCATGTGGTCAGATAATTGCATGGGTCAATTCAAAAATGCTAGAATGTTTTATTGGTTATTTAGACTTCATAAAGAAAATAATTTCCAACACATATGGAGTTTTTTTGAAGCTGGTCATGGTAAGGAAGAACACGATGGAGTAGGTGCATGTGTGAAAAGAGCTCTTGCTAGAGAGCAACTAAAATTTGAGGATGCTACGAAATTTAGAGATGCACGTGCAATTGTAGATCATTGGTGCAATACCAAATTATCTACAAGAATAAGTGAGAGCTCAATAATTCAATGCTTCTTTTGGTTAGTTGAAGAAAATGATATTTTTTCTCGACAAGATTGTGAAACAATTAATGGATTTGCAAAAAGGCATTCATTTAAGAGTTTGAATGCAAACACATGGACAATATGGACAAGGGAGTTGGCATGCTTTTTTCAATTTTGTATTGCAGGTGATTAGGAGGCATGTGAAAATACAGAATGGGTCAAATAATGGCAACAAAGAGCCTTAATGCCTACATTGACACATGTTCAACATAGAACGACAATTGAAGATAATCGAGCATTCACATCAAATGATTATGATCATGTTTTGGATCTTGTACAAGAAGGTACATTATTTATTGAGTTGAATTTTATATGCATGCATGTTTAATATATGTGAATTAAATATAAGTCACTCTTTATTGAATTTTTTATTTATTTTTGCAGGACATGTGTATGTTGTTGTTGCACCTGAGGGGAATGAAGAGGAGATCAAGTACTGGTTGGCTAGATGTGTTGAGAGAAGACATAAGTTGGTACATCCTAGAGTGGATGATGACAACTTTGAGTATCCAACTAGTTTAGTGGTTGTTGTTGGCACCTGGCTTCAAAAATATTTGATGAGAAAGAATGGCTTGCCTACATTTGAAGATTATGAAAGACACAAGAAGATTATACATTATTCACATTTGATTTTGGCAACCAATATAAAACTAGTTAGATATCAAGGGAGGCCTGCTAATAAAGTTTTATGGACAATTTCAATGGATGATCATGAGAAAATCATAGATGCATTACAAAAAAGAGAGGATGCAGATGGTACAACAGAGTAAATAAATATTAGTAAGTATATAGTTGTATATATATTTAATTGATATATATATATATATATATATTTGTCTTTAATAGTCATTTCCTAATTAAAGTTTTATATCATTTTTTGTTTCAGGTCTCCCAAAATTATATGCTTTACAAAAAAGAGAGGAGATACATATATTACAATGGAATTCGAATCTAGAGATAGGTAACTATATATATAGTTCTAGATACATTTAATTGATAGTATAAATATAAAACTAAATTTAATTCATTATCATTTTATAAAAAGTTTATAATTGATTTCATATCCCCTTAAGCCATTCTCTTAAAACCCTTTAAGCCATCCTCTTATGTACCATTAATCCATCCTCTTGCATCCCCTTAAGTCTCTCTATTAATTCCCCTTAAGCCATTCTATTAGGACCCCTTAATCCATATCCTTGTATATCTACCCTTAATCCATCCACTTGTATCCCCTTAAGTCACTCTCTCAACACTCTTTAAGCTATCCTCTTAGGACCCCTTAATCCATATCCTCATATATCTACCCTTAATCCATCCACTTGAATCCCCTTAAGTCACTCTCAACACCCCTTAATCCATATCCTCATATATCTACCCTTAATCCATCCACCTGCATCCCCTTAAGTCACTCTCTCAACACCCCTTAAGCTATCCTTTTAGGACCCCTTAATCCATATCCTCGTATGTCTACCCTTAATCCATCCACTTGCATCCCCTTAAGTCACTCTCTCAACACCCCTTAAGCTATCCTCTTAGGACCCCTTAATCCATATCCTCATATATCTACCCTTAATCCATCCACATGCATCCCCTTAAGTCACTCTCTCAACACCCCTTAAGCGATCCTCTTAAGACCTCTTAATCCATATCCTCATATATCTACCCTTAATCCATCCACCTACATCCCCTTAAGTCACTCTCTCAACACCCCTTAAGCTATCCTCTTAGGACCCCTTAATCCATATCCTTGTATGTCTACACTTAATCCATCCACTTGCATCCCCTTAAGTCACTCTCTCAACACCCCTTAAGCTATCCTCTTAGGACCCCTTAATTCATATCCTCGTATGTCTAACCTTAATCCATCCACTTGCATCCCCTTAAGTCACTCTCTCAACACCCCTTAAGCTATCCTCTTAGGACCCCTTAATCCATATCCTCGTATGTCTACCCTTAATCCATCCACTTGCATCCCCTTAAGTCACTCTCTCAACACCCCTTAAGTTATACTCTTAGGACCCCTTAATCCATATCCTCGTATATATACCCTTAATTCATCCACTTGCATCCCCTTAAGTCTCTCTAGGGTTCATGAGATGCTTAGAATAACAAATCTATATGGGTTAATCGTTTATGGTTCATCTCCCAGTCTCTAGGTCATATGGTTTAGGGTTTACGATTTCTAGGGTTCATGAGATGCTTAGAATAACAAATCTATATGGTTTTTAAGGGTTTAGGGTTCATGAGATGCTTAGAATAACAAATCTATATGGGTTAATGGTTTAGGGTTCATCTCCCAATCTCTAGGTCATATGGTTTAGGGTTTACATTTTCTAGGGTTCATGAGATGCTTAGAATAACAAATCTAAATGGGTTTTAAGGGTTTAGGGTTCATGAGATGCCTATAATAACAAATCTATATGCATTAATGGTTTAGGGTTCATCTCCCAGTCTCTAGGTCATATGGTTTAGGGTTTACAGTTTCTAGGGTTCATGAGATGCTTAGAATAACAAATCTATATGGGTTAATGGTTTAGGGTTCATCTCCCAGTCTCTAGGTCATATGGTTTAGGGTTTATGGTTTCTAGGGTTCATGAGATGCTTAGAATAACAAATCTATATGGGTTTTAAGGGTTTAGGGTTCATGAGATGCTTATAATAACAAATCTATATGGGTTAATGGTTTAGGGTTCATCTCCAAGTCTCTAGGTCATATGGTTTAGAGTTTACGGTTTCTAAGGTTCATGAGATGCTTAGAATAACAAATATATATGGGTTTTAAGGTTTTATGGTTCATGAGATGCTTAGAATAACAAATCTATATGGGTTAATGGTTTAGGGTTCATCTCCCAGTCTCTAGGTCATATGGTTTAGGGTTTACAGTTTCTAGGGTTCATGAGATGCTCAAAACAACAAATCTATATGGGTTTTAAGGGTTTATGGTTCATGAGATGCTTAGAATAACAAATCTATATGGGTTAATGGTTTAGGGTTCATCTCTCAGTCTCTAGGTCATACGGTTTAGGGTTTATAGTTTCTAAGGTTCATGAGATGCTTAGAATAATAAATCTATATGGGTTTTAAGGGTTTAGAGTTCATCTCCTAAGATTTAGGTCATATAGTTTAGGGTTTAGGGTTTAAAGTCACTCTCTCAACTCTCCTTAATCCACAATATTGCATCTCTTAAGTCACTCTCATAATTCCTCTTAATCCATCCTCTTAGGGCCTGTTAAGCCATATCATAAGGTTCATGACATGCATCCCCTTAATCCACTATCTTACATTCCTTTAAGTCATTCTATCAACTCCCCTTAATCCACCCTCTTACATCCCTTCAAGTCATTCTATCAAATCCCCTTAATCCACCCCCTTTCATCCCCTTAATCCACTCTCTTACATCCCTTTAAGTCATTCCATCAACTCCCCTCAATCCACCCTCTTACATCCCTTCAAGTCATTCTATCAACTCCCCTTAATCCACCCTCTTGCATCCCCTTAATCCACTCTCTTACATACCTTTAAGTAATTCTATCAACTCCCCTTAATCTACCCTCTTACATCCCTTCAAGTCATTCTATCAACTCCCCTTAATCCACCCTCTTACATCCCCTTAATCCACTCTCTTGCATCCCTTTAAGTCATTCTATCAACTCCCCTTAATCCACCCTCTTACATCCCTTCAATTAATTCTATCAACTCCCCTTAATCAACCCTCTTGCATCCCCTTAATCCACTCTCTTACATCCCTTTAAGTAATTCTATCAACTCCCCTTAATCCACCATCTTGCATCCCCTTAAGCCATCCTCTTAAAGGAACCTTAAGTCATATCCTCTTACATACCCTTAATCCACAATCTTGCATCCCTTAAGTCACTCTCATAATTCCCCTTAAGCCATCCTCTTAGGACCCGTTAAGCCCCTAGGGTTCATGACATGCATCCTCTTAACTTGCCATCCTCTTAACTCCACTTAAGGCATTCTCTTAAGACCCCCCTTAAGCTATATATCCTCTTAGGTCCCTTTAATCCATCCTATGGCAAACATCATTTGAATTTGAATGGAATTTACTATATATTATTCTTTTCTCGCATGAATTTTTTACTTAAATGACTCAAAAATTATAGTTAGTTTACTTACATTAATTATTTTTGCAGGTTCTCATCAAGTCGGTCTACCATGTGATTGTCATGAAAAAATTATTTTATCAAGAGACTATGTAAATATCAATTTTTGGTCTTCATGTAAAAGTTGATAAGCTTTAATTGTATCCACATGCACATATATGTTTCATCATGTTATATAGTTGTATTAATCATCAATATACATTATATATGTTTGTTTGATGTATGAAATTCAATGAGCTTATTAGTCACTTTTTAAATGTCTTGTTCCAATTTTATAGATTATACATTTCATGTCTTGTATTTACCACATTGTATATAATTGTTCAATTGTATAGATTATACATTTTATACATACAAGGAGATAGATTTTTGTTTATTGATTCAAATATTTTCTATAATTGGAAAATAGTTAAAATTACCTATCCTTAATTTATTATGTACATATTATCTAAACTATTTAAGGAATGATTTAATTTGTCACCTAACCATGTGATAAATTATATATATGAAATTTGATTCTAGATAAGAATTTATATAGTGCATGTATTACTTGAAAATTAGATAATTTATATCTATACATACATGAGTGCATATAATCATCATGTATTAAAGTCAACTGATATAAATAAACACAAATATGATAATAAAATGTTCAAAATAAAACTAGAGATAGATAGTCCATAAAATTTATATGTCAAGATGTATATGTCAAGTCTAACACATATTTAAATAAAACTCTAGAGATCTATAGTCCATAAAATTTAAAACCATCTAACTATCAAGCTGATCGGTCATATCAAGTCTCCTCTTTGTTCCATGTCGACTAGATGTACCCGCATCATGCTGGAAAAGAGTACAAGAAACTTGAAATTAGATTTAAAGTTATTTAGAAATTTTGATATAATTAAACATATTTAAACTTGAAAATATAAACTTTTAGATAAAAATAAATTTAATTAAATATATCTAGTAAATACAATAAAAATGATTTTTAGTATGCATAAATTACCATATGATCATGTGAATCTACTGGCACATTTTGTTCAATGGGTAGCATAACTGTCAATTGAGAAGATCCAAATGCCTGATCTACTATATCCTGCATATTCATATAAAGCAAACAATATGTTAAAACTATATATATATATATATATATATATATATATATATATATATATAGGTCCGTAAAAATTGTATAGGAGATTTAGTAAAGTTTACAACCTCAAATGATATGACCTCATGATCATGCACCCGAGATTGCCCATGCATAAATGCCGACGACATCTCAACTGCGCCCACCATGGGTATCTCATGAAATCCCTGCATGTATAGATGTACAACAATTTGTATAGATCATTCACACATGTGTATGTAAATGAACAAATTAAATTAGATCTATGATGTGTATTTAATTTAAACTTAACAAACTTTTGAAAGCACACACTTGAGCTAATGATGTCTTAGGAGCGCTCACCACAACTTGTGGTTGGTCAGTACTAGGTATCGTATGACCTCCCTGCATCTAGATATAATATTATATTATATCAATTCACACGTGTACAAATTCAAATTAAAAATTAGATATATCCACACAAATTATTTAATATATATTGGTTCAAGTACCTATCCAAAAGGTGAGCCCATATCTACAACACTCAACATATAGACACAACGATCATATTGAGTTTCAGGCATCGTGTGATCATGCGTCTACACCAAACACTTATTGAATTAATATTATATTATATATATAATTTGATGTTATTATTTATATGAATTTTTCACATTTCAAACTTGAATTAAATTTAAGTTCAAAAGATGAACATACCTATGTAGGATGATCTCCATATAGTAAATTCATGTATGACTCCATCCCAAATGCATGTGGGTCACCTGAAGTGGATTCCTGAGTATCCCTATAGCTTGAGCCTCCATGCTCTCTATTGGCCACTTCAGTAGCCACGTGTGTAGTCTGATGAGTGAGATGTCTTGAAAGTGAACTCAATTCTCCTAATGTTGATAACATGGTATGTTGCTGAGATGTAGTAGGAACACCAGGAGAAGGAGGAGGAATAATAGGAGCAATCAGAGCACATCGCTGAGGATTGACACGTGCTCCTAGTCTATGTTGGGGCATGCCACGCTCAACTCCCTGAAATGACCTAATATCAAAATAGTTGGGTTTTCCACCCAACTCAAACTTAGCCCATAAATTTCTCAAAAAGTATAGGGGCACCTCACAGTTGCCATGTGGTGGATTATCAAACACCATCCACCATCTATCCCAAAAATGTGTAGCTATATGCGGGTGCCTACACCATAAAATTGAAATTCATTTTTTGGTTGGAGGAATTGGTTGGTTTGTTTGGGGGTTAATAAAATATTAGCACATGGCTTGTTTGGTAATTTTAAGGTCATTGATTTTTTTGTAGGAAAATCCATTTGCATAGAATTGTCTCCTCTCTTCTCTCCATTGATGAAACCTATCTAGGTCCGCATCAATGGATCAAACAAAATCGACAATAGTTTGCATCGTCGATGCAAACCGTACGAGATGGGGAGGGATTCTAGGCTCATTTTTTATCAAATCTATATTTGCTTGAATCACACTAAGGTTTGCTCGGATGCTCTCTCTTAATTGATCCTCATCGACTACAGAGGGTGGGGGGTTACACGGTGGAGAGTTTGGAGGTGTGGGGTTTTGTTCTGGTGGTGGATTTGGATGAATTTGTGGATCAGGCATAAAATCCTCTAAATTAAATTCTAGATCCATTAGAGCAATTAAATGGCAACTAGATGTTAAACAATAAAAAAATATATATCAACAAACTAATTAAACAATGCACACAATTTGAAAGTTATTTAAAAATCACATTGAATGTGCACAAATTCAAAATACATTTCATTTAAAGACCATTTGATTTATAACATTAAAAAATCCATAACATGTACACACATTAAATTGAGTCTAGTGTGTGGTTGTTAATATGAAGGGTAGAAATGAAATTAGGGGGTTTTATTAGAACCCTATTCAAATGCATGCACTATGTCATTGGTTTATTAAGTGAATCCCCTAAAAGAAGGCCCCATAAACTTATTTTTAGCTAGATATCACTTGATAATTAAACTATAGCCAAATTTGATGATCTATACATTAATTGATTTATTTAAAAATAAATAAAACCACATGGATTAAGGTAAAGAATTAAGATTTATTTAAATAAATCACCTCAAGGTAAAGACTTAAGATTAAGGTAAAGGACTAAATAATGAAAAATAAGACACATGTAAATATATAACTTTGATTTGTCAAATTGGGTGTTAAAATAGGAGGTTAGGGGTTGTTTAGAGTGCCTTCTATTACATATATAAAGGTGGAAAACGAGAAGGAAAGGTCCCCAAGCTAATTTAGGTTATGAACAACTCAAGAATGAGTGTCAAAATGGGTAAATGATGAAAACGATGTAGTTTAATTCAAGTAAAAATTATACTAGATTTTATTTATATATTAGGATTATTTTTCTAGACAAGGGTGCTCAATGGAGCTTATAATTATCAAGCCTATCATTAATTAACTAATTCATCAATAAGTAATTATTCTTCTAAGTTTTCATGGGTCTAGAGCTTTATCTTTTGGGGCGAGGGGAAGTTTACTCATAGGTGTGGTTGTTTCCCAACAAGAGTATATCTATAGAGCTAAGGTATATCGAACAAGAATACATGTAAATTAATCAAGTATGACATAGAATTTAATTTAAAAATCTGATGACATAAATTGATTTATTTAAATTTTCAAATTTCATGATAATAGACACAAGTTCTCTATAGTGGGACAAAGTAGTTAAGAAGAAAATATAAGTTTAACAAGTTAACATTAAGTCGTAATCCCATTCATTCTTTTCAAATAATACTAAAGATAAGAATGAAAAATTAATAGAATACATGTTCAAAGGGACACATAGATATATGCTAGTGACCTAATTTCAATGTACAAAATAAACAAAGATGAACTTGAGCTCTATTCACCAAATTTTGGGAACTTGTTTGATCCCCTTAAGAAATGTCATATTAGGGCCCCTTAAGACATCGATTTACGATTTAGGGTGATAGGATGGCTTAAGGGGATCTATGTCTAGTAAGGTCCTAGGATAAAATGGTCCATGGCTTAAGGGAATAAAATTTGGTGGAGTTGCCTAAGGCAACTGAATTTCATTTTAAGGTCCTACGACAAAATGAATGCTTTGGGGTTTAGGGTTTAGATTTAGAGATTTGATGACATGATTTCAACATATCTATATGTCAAATAAAAAATGTAAGAAACCTCCAAGGAGCCCTAATTTATGACACTACATAATGTGATAAGGATGCTTTATAAATTGGTCATTGAAGTGTAGCAATAACTGAAAAATCCTAATATTAATTATTCATAGCCTCAATCTCAATGAAAACTGCCCCGAATCTAGGTAACATTCCCTGGATACTTCTAAAATTATGTGAACTATTCAGGTTTTAGGTTTACGTTTAGGGTAAATAGGGTTTTAGGTTTACGTTTTAGGGTTTAGGTCCAAGGATTAACTTGGGTAAATTAGTTTTTAGGGACCTATGTTTTTTGGAACCTAGGGTTTCTAGGGTTTTGATTTCTAAGTTTTAAAAATGTGTCCAATTTAGTTTTAGTTTTTATGGTTTTCGATTTACAATTTAACGTTCTTTGTTTCGTTGATGTTTTTGGTTTTTTAAATGCAATTTAAAAACTATAAAATATTGAACAAAAACAAACTAAACAAACAAAAACTAAATACCAATTACAAAACAAAAACACAAGATATAAAGCAAAAAAAGGCAGAATTCAACCAACCTGGAGGTTGCTGAGGTTGGTTGTGTCAATGGGAGGAGGTGACAGTGAAATTTTTCTTCAATCAGGGCCTTTGAAATGCGTACGCGATCTGGTCTCTTCTTGTCTGGCACAGACAAAACTTGCAGTTAAAATGAATACACAATCGCTAATTTTAAAAAATAAATACATCTAAGAAACGCGTACATGTTTGTGGCTTGTGTACTCGATGTGAAACGCATACGCGTTCAGATTTAGGCTCGGGTACCCAATCCGTAACGCATATGCATTTTTTGAAAATGCGTATGCATTTCATGCGAAATTTTTTGTTTTGGCCAAAACTTCCTCTCTCTGTGTACCAAACTTCTTTCTTTTACCCAAAAGAAAAATTTGAAAGATAGCTTAAGAGGGAGAACTAGATAGGTTCACTAACTGGTTTTGCATCTAACCAATGTTCTGCAACAAGGCATTCAAGATAGGGCCAAAGGATGAAACATGACCAGTGGAACCTCCACCAAAACCACTATCCCCCATACCGACATAGACCCCACTATTGGAACCAACATGGGCACCAGGATTGCCACCAAGAACATTAGGGCTTGAGGAGCTAAAAACCAAGGGTACCTTGTTTACTTTAATGATGGGGGTCGATTGAGGATCGTAGATGGTGTCAACACAAGGACTAGTCTCAGCCATGCAAACTGATGCCTTAGCCATTGAGACTTCTATCTGTCTCTCAACGATCTTGAACCCAAGGTCTCGGGAAGCACCTAGGCTTAGATTGTATGACAGTACATGAGTGTCCACAATGTTAGCAAGGCCTTGGGGAAATTCTAGGCCTATTTGGTCATTGTCCAACATAGTTCTCAGGTTGTTAACAAATGTAGCGGCTTTAGTCATAGTCCTTTCTTTCTCCAGATACTTCCCAAACTCCCCAAGCTTTCTGTCTAGCGAAAGAAGTTGCTTTGTAGGAACCTCAAGAGCATCGTCTTCCTCCACGGACGAAGTGAAAGGAGAAGCAGGAGGGGTAGGAATACAAAGAGCTTCCCCAAAAGGGCTAGAAAAACTTGTATTCAAGACTAAAATTATTTCTTCAAAGGTAGGACCAACAGTGACCTTAGAATCCATCTCTATATGTCATATGCTCCTTCTAACAATGTTCCCAAAGGTTGTTGACTGAGTCATAAAGATCATAAAGTTTCACAATACACAAGCCTGCAACACACTTAGGATACGAGAGAAAGTTATTTGGCACTAAGAAATAAAAATAAGACTTTCACGTTGGGTTCACCAAAAATGTAGAGTACAGGGATCCATCACCCTTGAGGATCCAGGTCATGAGAGAGCCCCAAGGAATAAATTGCCCTAAACTACCTCAGGTTGTTTGATAGGTGTTTCAAAAATTGGGTGAGCTGACCACAGAGGTTTCAGATTGTAGACCAGACAACTCACTGTTTGAGGATGGCAACATGGGAATTAGACTTCAGCACACCACATTGGTGTCTTAGGGATGTGCTAGCATCCTGTAAGGAAATAGGTCTAATAGACAACCATAAAAGACAAAGGGCCTACTTATGACCTGACTATTAAAGTTTTACAATTCGATAGAGAAAATATGAGAAGAAGAAAGTACAACAACAAGAATACTGAAAAGCTATTCTAGTACAAAAAATGACAAAGAAAGAATAGGAAAAGATACCATTCACGCAAAAAACAATTCTTCAATAGGAAAAGCGTTAGGTTGTGTTTTAAGGTCTTCCTCAGTCAAACCCCCGTTTTGGTGTTCCCACCTCCATGGATAGCTAGATATGCAACAATATAGAGAAATCAATAAAGAAAAGAAAGGAAATGACACTATTAAATAGAGTGCAAAGATAGCCTAAATACTACTCTATAAGACACAATGATGCAATTAAATAAAATGAATAATATCACCTCCTCTTTTGCTAGCACTCAAGGCTAAGAGGAGAAAATGATGAGAGATGACACCGTGCCAAGAGAATGGAGCTTCAAAGATCCTACAAAACAATGGTGTTGCAATAGGAAATCACCGTAGAGTCCAAGAAGAGATATTGTAGCAGCAAGAAGAGGCAAGAAAATGATCAAGAAGAGAGAAAGAATGAGCTTGAGAATGAGAGAAGCAACATGAGAGTGAGTTCAAGAGTGACAATTAGCATGAGAGAAGTGAAAGAAGAGTTTGAATAAGAAAAAAGGAGGTAAGGAGTCATTTTTTGTTGGTCAAGACTCGATAGAGGATGTTACCTTCATGGCCAACTAGGAAATGTAAAGCTTCTGCAAATCATAGGGGTAGGAATCTGTCAGGATAGTAGCACAGTGAGAGGACGTCCATGTGGTGTGCATGCATCCCCAACAAAAATTCCTCCACAGATGCAAAAAGATAAGGCTACGTGGAAGGAATGGGAAGATGGAGATGAGATTTGCATCATCGAACTTATAGTTTCTAAAGTATGGATAAAATAAATAGGAAATTTGCCTAGGGTGTAACTTTGTGCCATTATAAAAACAATATCATTTAATGTAGGTATTTTCTCATATCTTAGTCGATATCCATCTCTAAATTACACTACAACTACATCTGTATGTGTTGTCAAGTCTTCACATATTGGTGGCTTGGAATTATGGGTTGCTTGTATGAATCCCCTTGGATATTCTATGGTGTGAGCGAGCAACCCATACTATTTTGCATCAACACTATTCTCCTCTTGAAACTTTGTATTAATTGCATCACAATCATTATATTCCTCTTCTCCTCTCATGAATTCATAGCTATAAGTAGCATAATGGTCATCCTCATCCTCATAGTACTAAGAATATTCTTCCTCATTAGAAAGTTCATCCTCTTGGATCATTGAGAGGGTATTTGGATTTCTTAGGGTAATATGTTGAGCTCTCTTCAATCTATCTTTATGATAATTTTTTGTATTTCTTTCTCAAAGGGAATCAACACTTCCTCCCATATTCAACTTATTCTTCATATAAAAAATTGAGGGGAAAGGGATATTGGCTATCATTATGTGTTTCCACATCTTGATATCTTATGCCAAAAAAATCACCTTATAGGATTTATCCTCCTCATCTTTTCCACCAATAGTTATAGGAATAATGAGGATTCAATAGACGTCAAATAATTTGAATCCAAAAAACTTGAAGGAAAAGGATTTATAGGTCCATGTGAATTCTAGACACATAGAACCAAAAAAGTGCAATTCAATTACTGACGTTTTCTTGAAACCGGTCCAGTTGCACCTCTTGAACCTGCAAAGCACCAAAATGGAATTTTTTTCCATTAATTCATTTCAACAATCATCAAATATTAGACTTGATTTGATATCGTTCAAATGACATTATGGACTGGATTTGCACAAATCCAAAGGAGAAGCAACGCCATGCTATATTTATTAATTTGTAGAGCTCCTTCCTATTAGGAGGTCACCCTAGCCATAATTTACAAAAAAATTCACAGGATTTTCTCCATAGATAACCCATGATTCATCAATTCAAGTATGGTAAGGGTATATACTATTTGGAGAGAATTCTACACTACAAATCAAGAAAATTTTGTGTAGATTTGTGAGATTTTTGCAGAAGGCCATGGCTAGGGTTTCTTCTCTACTATGCTTCTTTCTTTTGGGCACCTCTTTCAAAATAAAAGGTTGTTAAGCATCATTTTTAAAGGTTATTCTTCTTCTTTTTCTCCATGAGATATCTGCATCACTACAACTACAGTTTGTAAAATAGGCTCTATACCTTTGTATCAATGAAAATTATCATTTTTTACCTTTTCTCTCTTTTGATTTTTCATGTAAAATTATCTTACTTTCATGCCTAAGTTATTGTTTTAGTATTTCTTCTATGGTTTTATGTTATTTTTAGTTTATTTTCAAGTTCTAATTGTGGATTAAAGCTTCCCCTCTTAGTCTTTGTCAAGCTCCAACCTCTATACATGCCTCTAGGAGTTGTGAAACAAATTATTGTGTAAGTTCTTTAGGTAGTATAATTGGCTCTTTGTGTTGTACTGGGAAAGAAGAATCACATTTAATCTAGGTGCATCACCATCCTTTCCCTTTTATGTATTCTTTCTTACCCTTTTCCCTAGAGAATCGATAGAATATGATTAGTTCTAGGATTATTGAGTCCTAGGTTGGACCAACATTGTTGCATCTAGGTTAGAAAGGAAGATGACCTTCTCCAAAAGTTAATCTCAACTGCAAGTTCTCACACCTTGAGATCATTCCTATGTTTCATTGGAATGTTGAACAATAGGTTCAACAAGGGTGTCATTCCAAGTGTTAATAGTTATAACAAATCACATTGTTATCATGTTTGGCATCTATTGGTGGATTCAAATGCTCCCATAAGCTCTATGGTGAATATTGAATATTTGAATATGTTGGAGGATTCAAACAATAAGAAATTAATTAATTAAGGGAAAAAGAGAGTCATGGAGGAGGCAAAAAAATAATATAGATAAATAGAAAAGGTGGTAGAAATGATATAAATAGGGTGGAAAAGAACTTTGAAAATTACATGGAGCAAGAAATAATAAACCTTAAGTTGCACATTTGGATTCTACTAATGTGGAGTATGGTAAAGGATGAATAACTTGAGATATGTGTCAATATTTAGGGGGTGATGAGGTTATTGCTTATACACTCGTTAGTCTATTGGAAAGAGAAATATTTTTAATGTGGCATAGTCACTCGGTTATGCTTCCATGTCCATAGTGGCTAGAAAATTTATGCTTCATCACATATAAGTGATGCCTAGACTATGTTGAATTTTTTTATGACTTTTACCTAAAGCATATCCACAAATTGATGGATGATAATTCAAATTTAACAAAGGTACGCATGAAATCACCTTAGATCCAAATGTTAATTTGTCAAAGGATATAATTATTGAAGGTAAAAAATATTGTGATTCTTCTTCAAATGAAAATTTTCAAGAGACGGTCAATAGTGTGTAAAAAAGTTAAGCTTGGTAGTAATAGGGGTTCTATTTAATTTTCCCTTTGACCATAAAAACTCTCAAGTATAAACATCCATCAAAGAGAGGCATATATATTTCAAACTTAATAAATATATGTATGCATATATTCTTTCCAAAAACTACAAGCACTTTTTATATTTTCTATATAAACATTTTCACTTCCAAATTAACTTCTATAACAACAATGAATAATGCCCTTTCAAACTTTGATTAAAATTTATCAATCATAAAAAGATTAAAATAAGATATTTAACATCAACAATTAGTTCAACACAATTTTATGACAAATAAAATTCACTTGAATATCTAATAATAAATTTGTATTTTACATTCACATTTTAAGTGATACAACTTCTTCAAACATGAACTCATTTTGAGGACACAATATTCAAGAAGCTCCAACTCAATTTTGTGCAAGCTAACAAAAGATACCACCTTGTTAAATGAAATCATCAAGCCATTGTATGGCTCTATCCAACCTTTGGCTCAAGAGATTGACTAAAATATAGGTAGACACACATTTACTAGAAATTTGAAGACCAACAAACAAGAAAAGTAACATGGTTTAGTTTATCACATTGAATCAACATATTAATTCATAGGAGGGGGGCTCAAGGGAAAATACAACTCCGTGGGAAGTATCATAAGGGTCTCAAAGCCAAGTAAACACAATAAGAGTCTTAACTCACTTTTACTTTCACAAATGCTAATATGACATTATTCTTCATTCACCATTTCACATTCTAAATATCCCAAACATCTCCATGCAAATCATACAATAATATCAAATCTTCTTATCTCTCTAATGCCAACAAGATACGTATATAAGTAGAGTACTTCCTATGAGAGGTTTCCACTACTCTCTCAACCCCTTTACACATGGCTTGCTCTCAATCAAGTGGGAGATCCACAACTAAGGAAATTTCATATCTAAACACAATACAACAAGAAAATATAAAGGTGAAAAGAATCCAACTCACTAAACATCACACACAAGAGTACTTATGCTCACAAAGATTCAAAATGTAGAAAGGAAAGAAAATCATATACAAACATAACATTCACACACAAACTATGAATTCATATTTCAAGGAAAATTTCATGTCTATCTTATACTCTTAAGATCAAGAAGTAAGCATAATAATAAATAGAAAAAAGGCCTACCTTACAAGATAGCTCCAAAAATAAGAAAGATTCTTCTTCCTTTCCTCACAAATTCACTTCTTTCATCAATATATCTCCAAGTTTCATTAATAAAACATGGAAATAAATAAATAAAATTAAACTCTTTCTCATAGAGACTAAAAGTCTCTAAAATTCCAAAATAAAAAATGACCCAATTAGTCTTGTAAGGACTAAAGATAATGTTGTATATGAGGTTATCATCTCATATAATTCTCATTCAATAGAATGAAGACACATGGGCTCTCTCTTACACACACAACCACCACTTACATATCATAAATGCAACCCATGTATAGTCCACTAACACAAACACCCTTGGGAAGAGGAGAGGTTGACTTAGAAAACATACACTTAACTTCTTGCATGCCTCTTAAAGGCATGCTATCCCAATGGATTTGAGTGAGTATTAAACTCACTTAACACTCTAAATATAAATCGTAAAGGATTCATAATCCATGTGTATTTTTCCAAGTGGATTATTTCACTCCAAAATACATAACAATGATATCTTAATCTCTTTTAAAATTACCCAAAATACAAATCCAAATTTACATAATTTTTTTTATTGAAATACACTTAATTTAAATCACTTAAAAAAAGGTAACACACTTAGATAAGGAATTCCTAACATAAGAGTTCCTAGCCCTCTCATTAATTAAGATGATTGATATAGCTAAGAAACACAACCACACTTTCATTACTTCATGATGTGAAGTTGAAGGGTCACAAGGTTTTTGAGTAATCTTTCATTCCTCTATTGGTCCACCTATTGAATACAAGCACATTGAAAGGAAATATGCAACCACCCAAGATAATTTCCACATGAAACATCAAAAAATGTAAGTGGGTGATCCAAAATGGAATTGATTAAATGGATGTATGATGCACCTACACTTTCTCTATTTTCATTAGGAAATGAGATCTCCCAAAGGTAGGATTGAATTTCAACCTTTAGGTGAGTCAAACCTATTGGAAGATTTGTTGTTTCCCTTAAGACAAAAAGTGATAAATATGACTGAAATGCACTTTGGGGAGATAAACTAAAAATGCTTAATGAGCTCAATTGTGCAATATAAAACTTGAAATGGAGATTTAAAGCATAATACTAACAAAAAAAACAATTTTTTAGGTAGATTTGGGGGTTGCAGGGTGATATCTACCAACCCAAAAAACTTGTCCTAAGAAATATAGGAAACTTTTCACCAAAACTAGACACTTGGGCCACTAGGCGAATGAGTCCTTGTAGGGATTTTCTGCTCAACTTTCGAGGTCCTCTAGAGATGAATCTAATATTTTTTTTCCCCAAGTTTCACTGTTAGAAAGCCGAAAATGAATTTGGGATATGGGTTTATGTGGCTCGACGAAAATCTTGACAACTTTGACAACTTTGCAAAATTTCTCTTTTGATCAATCTTCAATCCTTCTTCACCTGTAAATCTGCACATACACAAAGAGAGGGAAAAATGTTTGTTTTTGGGTGAATAGGGGTTTGCCTTAGTCAAACCCTGATTTGGTAATTAACCTTGATAATGGAATAATAATAAAATGAAGGAATGGATGAATGAACAAAGCTTGTTGCAACTCACCAAACCCTTTTATGATTTCCCTTAGAGAACTAAAGTCTAACACATCTCTCTAAGGATTGTATCTTGCATGAAATGGTTTGATTGCTTGATATATTTTGATGCTTGAATGCTTGCTTGAAACTTGAAACCTACATCACAATGTTAGCTCTAAAAACATGCATGAACACACATGAATCTTGAAATCATGATAGGATTTTGAATGCTATTGTAGATGACTAGTAAATCCACTCTTCAATGCTCTTGATAATAATATTTTCTCTTGTGAAAGTTGCCTCTTGATTCTTAAAGTTGAATTGATAAAATAACTATATATTTATAGGTGATTCCATAATTTCTCAAAAATTAAACATCACAAGCCAACATTTGCAATTTGAATTTAGACCATTAAAATGTTGCCAAAAATATATTAAAAAATGGTATCCAAGACTGAAGGTGGAACCATTCACCCTTGGGCAAATGGGTCCTAGGCCCTAAACCTATGACACACATTTTCCAAGATGTGTAATTAAGTGTATACATTAATTAAATGTGGGTTTCCCTTTTGGAAAACAAAATTAGTTAGTCTTGTGAATGCATAATTGGGTCAATTAAAGGATTAATTAAGTCCAATTAATTAAGGAGATGCAAACATAGTGTGAAAATGTAAAGGTGTACATTTTTCTACACTACACAACATAACCCAAATAGAGAAATCTATGCAAACGAGTATTTGGAATCCATATGCAAAAGAATAGACAACATACCATCAAAGATGACACAAGATATACCCTGGGAAAGCCCTCATGAGGGAAAAACCAGCTTCCAAGAGCATCCATCACTCATGTATTATTCAACAATAAACATTACAGTACATCTTCAGAGTCCTCCATGAACACCTTTGAAACATCAAGCCCTCAACAAGCTCTCCACGTGAACAAGCATGTAATCACACATCCCATGCCATGCTTCAAATCTCACAAATTATAACAAGAGATGCTCTCAATCCCTTAGCAAAAAGAGCCAACTATCAAAACTTAGACAAGTACCCATGTGTTTTCTTTTATAGAAACAAGATCCCACAAAACCACAGAGTGGTATTACATAAATCCATGTGACTAAAACCATGAGATTACAAAACCATGACCCCAAATTTAATTATTAAATTACTTTCCCCAATATTAAATAAATACTGTTGATGTGTTTTTTATGCACTTCTCAACACAGGTAATGCATGGATGCATCACCTCTCTTGAAAGACAATCTTCCACAATTAGATTGCAGAACACTATCCCAAGGTCTCTAATGTCAGATCTTGACAGTGCTTGGAATATCTCAGTTGATTTATGTGATTCATTGGAATCACAAGGCGGTCTTACGGATGAGTTACAAAGCATGAGAAGTTGGGTGTTGAAATGGAGTTCCTAAAATGGAGAAGTTGTTGTGCAATTGCTGTAGGTTCAAACAACAGTCTTGAACTACATTTTTATCATTGGATTTAGCTTTACAATGTGCAATGAACCTTTCTTAAGGTACTTATTAAAAAAAAGGAAAAAGGGAAGGGAAGAGTGAAGGTTCCTGGATCTAAAACTATGAATGAAGAGTGATCATGGAGGTTGCTACAGTAGACAAACTCCCTAAAACTAAGTTTTGTTTGACCAAGAGAACCTACAGCTACAAAAAAATAGTGCAATCTCCTAAGGTCTACTGATTTTCAAATTGCACATGCACATCATAAATATGCAATCAAACTAAGTTGTAACAATGGAATAAAGAAGCCCAGGCTAACTTTACACAACAGTTTGTCATCAACAAGTGCTAAAAGTATGGGCTGAAAGTTCATCAAATACCATAACAACAATTTCCATTGTCACTTCCATTCAAGAAACTAACACTAAAACTAACATGGAAGGTAGAACCATGCATGCAAGATGAGAAAAATCAAAGAGAACATCCATAAAATCATGCAATACTGTCTTCTATTCCTGCAAATGCTTTTTAGACTAGCTCTCCAACCCTTACAAATGAGGGGCAAGCCCCTATTTATAGTTTTCCAAAGCCCAAATGAATGGATAGGATTGAATCACAATGAGTGGCTCAGATTTGATTACATTAGGGTTTTACCTACCCCACAATATTCAACAATTTAAAATACATCCTTGTATTTTCCCTGTTTTGTCACCTAGTGCCAGTCACTATAGCAATTTCGTCATTTAGCTGATTTCCCTTTTCACTGTAGCAGAAACTGCCCGAAAGTTTCCCTCTTACTTGATGTGTTCACAGTGTTCTTCCTTGGATCAAACGAGCCCGTCGACGATTGGCATCAATTGATTGGTTGCCCCTGATTCGGGCGGACATCTCCCTTATGCTTTCTTCAAGGCCACCCCCTTGCATTTTTGTCCTTGACTTCCTTGGCACATGCCTTCTTCTAATGTCAACCCTGTTGGTGGGTGTGAGGGGGAGAGGCAAACATGAAACGAATGGTGACAAGAGCTATGCGCATTCCTTGTTCAACTTTCTCAATGGGTCTCCTCAACGAACCCACGGTAGGCTTCTTGGATCCTGCATACATGAGGTGTCGTAAGTGCTTTCATACACAAATCAAGGAAAACGTTAGTCAAATCTTGCAAAATCCTTGTTAGATCCATCAATGCATCATCAAAAGATCATAATATTCATATTTGGAGCTCATTTAGATCATAAACATTAATTCGGGCCGCTGGGGCTCCACGAATATTCCAAAACAGCCAAAGAGGAAGGGAATTCTAGAGGGAAAGCTTTGAAACCACCGAGACTTTACGGAACATTAACAAAACTTTGGCAGTTCACTTAGGGACCCTAAACACATCCCAAATCCACCAAAAAGTTACCCCCAAAGTCAAAAATGTGGAAACCGGAGCGGCGGGGGTCCACAGATGTTTCCAAACAGCCAAAGAGGAAGGGAATTCCAGAGGGAAAGTTCTGAAACCACCGAGACTTTATGGAATGTTAACGAAACTTTGGCAGTTCACTTAGGGACCCCAAAGACATCCCAAATCCACCAAAAAGTTACCTCAAAGTCAAAAATGTGGAAACGGAGCGGCGGGGAATGTTTCCAAACAAAAGGGAAGGGGAGGAGGAAAGGAAACCACCGAAACTTTACGGAACGTTAACGAAACTTTGGCAGTTCACTTAGGGACCCCAAACACATCCCAGATCCACCAAAAAGTTAGCCCCAAAGTCAAAGATGTGGAAACTGGACCGGCAGGGGTCCATAGATGTTTCCAAACAGCAGGAACAAGACAAAAGGCAGAAAGGGGATGGGCGACTTTATTTCTCCGTGGATTTGAATACCCTAAGTAGGTGAATTTGGTAAGGGGAATTTGATCATTTGATGGCACATGACCAATTTGGCTTGGAAAATGGGGCACGCAAAACAAGATAGGAGCAAAGCATCTTGTAGAAAAAAAGGGGGTCCCTACCTACGGCGGCGTGTGTGCAAAACATGCACAACAAATGGCGACTCGCTGGGGAAATTCTCCAAAGCATTTTGATGAAAAACTGGAATTATGAACCCATAATCTCTGGTTCCGACCTTCATGCTAGGGCAAACAAACCAGACGGCCAACCAAAGGATCAAAACCATTAGCCAATCCAACCTTCAGTATGCTGAAAATCCAAGTGTGTGCAATTGCGTTAATTCCCATCCTTCGGTTGCTACAAGAACCCAAGCTCCATCAAGTCAAGCTACGTAGTTTATTCTAACTCCAAAAGCATCCGGGACATTGCCTCGACGCCAGTCAGGCGTCCATAGCCCCGACGAGGTTATCGCTGTGATTCTCCTGAACATTGCTCTACTGCCGGTTGGGTGTCCATAGCCCCAGTAGAGTTGCTCGGATACCCCTGAAAAGCTGAATTTTCTCTTTCTTTTAATTTTTAATTTTTTCTTTTTTTCTTTCTTTTCTCTTTTTAGCTCTTTTATTTCAACCCGCAAGCATTGAAGCTCACGCTCAGGGTTGAGAATCACAGTGGTGCTGGAGCATAATTTTAGATTTTTCACTTAACTAGACTTCACAAAAGGCCCTACAGTGATCGTCGAATTCTTAAGATGTGTAAGAGTTGTAAGATTTCAGAATACGTCAGAGTCAGACTAAACCAACAACTTATCCTCTTTGAATCAAACACCCAGATCACTCGACACTAACAGAAGACCTTCACCATCCACTTTGAAGACTTGATTAGAGTTTGACAAAGAAATACGTAGAACAACCCTAGGCGATAAGTATGGTTGTTGTGCGCACAAACGTGCCCAGCTAAAAGCAGATGGACCCCGAGGAAAGCAGCAGCAAAGCGAAAACAAACAACCTACAACAAACTAACTAACCTAAGGAAAGTAGGAAAGTAGAGTATTTACAGGAAACCTATACTACTCAAAACGGGCTATGTACAAAGATATTTACAAAGAACTATGTTCATGAAGGGTGAGCTGATATTAATGTTCATTGGATTTCGCAGTGCATGCACAAGCAAACAGGCGATTGTTGTTGTTCTTAACCATGCAAACTTGTCTTTATATTCTGAAAAAATAAATTCAATGTTGCAGCACTCAAGCTCTATCACGTCATCATGAAAAATCAGCAATTGAGGAGGCTTGCCGAACCCATGGTTAATCCATAAACATGTTCATTTTCCCTCATTCCCATAATCAAAATAATAAGTGCAATTATGAGAAATAATAGGGGCAAGGAAGGATAGAACCTGGATGCCATCACATGGAGGTGGCAGCATTGGACAGTCGAGAGCAAGCACATCATCGTTGATTGTTGCATCGGTAGCCTCGAGCGGGCGCTGTGGAGGGTGCAACACTTTGGACATTAAGCTTGCATAAGGCTGGGAGGACGGGGCAACAAACAACTCTTCCAATATACCAATGGGACCTACAACCTCGGTTGGAATTTCTTCAAAAATAAATACTTCTCCACATTGATCATCTGCAAACTTGGGATCCACTTGGTTGCTGTCCTCAAACGACGGTATGTTGTCTCGTCTCCTTCCCCAAGTATCAACCTCCTTTTCTTGATGTTCAGTGTCATGGGACGATGACATACGCGAATCTATCCTATTGCAGCCATCTGAATATGAGGGAGGATCAACAGTGATCATGGCGGAAGGGATCCAAGTTGCATCTTGGAATTGGTCAATTCTGTCATACTTGTTGGAAGCCATCGAAACACCCCCACCTTTATCTTCTTCCCTTTGTTGTTCATGCATCTCATTATGATGTTCACTCATTTCCTCTTGCTCACTATTGCTATAAATGGAGAAGGAGCTCCTCTCCCAATCTGGAAACGCTAGTGCATCACTATTCGGGGGCTCAAGGAGTATGTATTCATCGCTACCGTCTTCTGGGATGTGCTCTTCCTCGGCATGAGCATACCTCCGTAGTGCAACTCCCAATGGAAAGAAGTCATTAATTGATGGCACCTCATCAAGGGGACCAAATTCTACTGCACAATTTCCCTCCAAAGACTCGCCAAAAAGCCCACAGTCCATGGCACACAACTACTCTTCAAGAGGAAGAACTTCTTGATGACTGGTGGACAACATTCCCACTTGATCTACTTCATCACTCGGAAGTCTGAGACTGTATTGTTGTCCTTCTTCTATTGCTGCCCCAACATCCTCTTGAGGCCCACCTTTAGCTGAGTCATCACTCAGTTCAGGTTCTTGGTCTTCACATTCCATCCTTGAAGCAACTACAGGAAGTGGTATGCTTGGATGCCTCACTTGTCCTTTGACTTGCTTAATGGCTTCTTTGCATAGCTTGCATGCAAACTCCGAGTGTGATGAATCATGAAGTCTACACTAATTTGGCAGTAGCAATACCTCCAAATCCGCTTGACATGTTAGTTTGGACCAATCATTTGTTAATCTGGAGACGAGCTGGTCATATCTTTCCGCTATTGGGTCCTCATCATCACTTGAAGAAGAAGCTTGATGGTAGACAGCTGTGGTGAGTGGTTGCTCCCACTCCTCCAAATCTTCATTTTCAAATCCTCGATCACTGTCATTGGTGAAGGGGAGGCTTTCTAATCTAATTTCACTTATACCTTCGTCATCATTTTCTGCTACTCCGATGTTGTCAACCTTTTCTTCTTCTTGTTCTTCAACATCTTCGTTGGTTGTCCCAGCATGCACGACTGCAGACTTCATTGTTCATCGTCACCTACCAATTGCTCTTCTTCTAGAGTGGAGGATTGTCTTTGATTGGTGGAGGGAAGGCCTTCTAAATTAGTTTCAGTTATATTTCCACCAAGGCACCTTGTTGTCCTAGTAAAATCTACCTCTTCCTCCTGGCTTTCAACTTCAATGTTTGCTGCTCCAACATCAGCTTGTATCAAATTTCTTGGTTCTTCCTTACTTTGTTGTCCTCTGGATGTTGACAGCTCTTCTGCCTCATGGGACAACCTCTCTTCATTGGGATTTGGCTGCTCCAACTGGTTCAAACAACCCTTGGCTTGAGTGATGATGTTGTCACATGATGTACATGTAAATTTTGAATGTGGTGCATTGTGAAATCTACACCAACTTTCCATTAGTACTTCCTCCAATCTTGGTCCATCCTTGCTGCTCAAATGTTCTTGGATCAACTCCTTGAATGCTTTGGCTGCCATGGTTGTCAACTCTTCGTATGGGTCTTCAAGAGCCAAGGGCTGGTATATTTCCCAAAAGGGAATTTCTCCTTGCAAGACCTTTTCGATTTTGTTCAAGAATGTGAGACATCCCAACTCGTTGTGTCTGCGAGTGCAATGGATCCGACATCTATCCGCCAATGCAAATTGCTGCAATGGCTTCTTCAGTCTCTTATTCAAATCTGCATGAAGCTGAGTGATGTCAATTTGTGCATGCTGCTCCATTTTGACTCAACTTCTACTTGCCTTCAAAAAATTTCTGATTTTTAGCATTAAAAGAGATCTCCCTATCTTAGATTTCTTCTTTGAAAGTGCTCTTTTCGATTTCCAACTTTCAGCTTTGTAGCTTCAACATGTCATGCCCTCCTTCTAGCGCCAGTTCTGTTGATGGCGTTAGGAGGAGGAGGGCATAAAATGAATCACTTCCAACCTTCAGCTTTTTATTCCCAACGTGTCAGCCCTCCTTCTAGTGCTAGTTCTGTTGATGTGTTTTTAATGCACTTCTCAACACAGGTAATGCATGGATGCATCACCTCTCTTGAAAGACAATCTTCCACAATCAGATTGCAGAACACTATCCCAAGGTCTCTAATGTCAAGTCTTGAAAGTGCTTGGAATATCTCAATTGTTTGATGTGATTTGCTGGAATCACAAGGTGGTCTTACGGATGAGTTACAAAGCATGGGAAGTTGGGTTTGCAAATGCAGTTTCAAAGTGCTGGAAGTGAATGAACAGTGGCTGTCCACTCAAAACAGCAAGCTGAAACTCATCAAGTTCATCTGATTTGGCTTCATGGTGATGCTTTGGATCCTACTCTAACCAAGGATTAAAAGAAACAACAAAAGGAGAAGGGTTAAGAAAGCTATTCTAATCCTAAACTACGAATGAACAGTAACAATGGTGGCTGCTAAAGTAGACAGGCTTCCTAAACTAAGTTTTGCTTGACCAAGAGAAACCTACAGTTACACAAAATCAGTGCAATCTTCTAAGGTCTGCTGATTTTCAAATTACACATACACATCATGAACATGCAATTGAACTAGGTTGCAACAATGACAAAAAGAAGCCCAGGCTAACTTTGCACAGTAGCTTGTCATCAACAAGTGCTAAAAGTATGGGCTGGAAGCTCATCAAATACTATAATAGCAACACCATCATAACAACCATTCAAGAAACTAATACTAAAACTAACATGGAAGTAGAACCATGCATGCAAGATGATTAAAATCAAAGAGAACATCCATAAAATCATGCAATGCTGTCTTCTATTGCTGCAAAATGCTTTTTACAACAGCTCTCCAACCCTTACAAATGACGGGCAAGCCCCTATTTATAGTTTTCCAAAGCCCAAATGAATGGCTAGGATTGAATTACATCGAATGGCCCAGATTTGATTTACAATAGGGTTTCACCTACCCCCATTATCTAGCAATTTAAAATACATTCCTTGTCTTTTCTCTGTTTTGTCATCTAGTGCCAGTCATTGTAGCAATTTCGTCATTTAGCCGATTTCCCTTTTCACTGTAGCTGAAACTGCCTAAAAGTTGTCTTTTGCTTGATGTGCTTGTAGTGTTCTTCCTTTGATCAAACAAGCCCATTGACGATTGGCATCAATGGATGGGTTGCCTTTGATTCAGACGGACAACTACCTCATGCCTTCTTCAAGACCACCCTCTTGCATTTTTGTCACTGACTTCCTTGGCACATGCCTTCTTTTAATGCTAGCTCTATTGATGGGTGCTATGAGGAAAGGTGGGCATGAAATGAATGGTGACAAGAGCTATATGCATTCCTTGCTCAGCTTTCTCTATGAGTCTCTTGACAAACTGACGGTAAGCTCCTTTAATCTTGCATACATGAAACGTCGTAAGTGCTTTCATACAAAAAACAAGGAAAATGTTAGTCAAATCTTGCAAAAACCTTTTTAGATTCATCCACGCATCATCAAAAGATCATAATATTCATATTTGGGGCTCATTTGGATCAAAAACATCAATGCAGGCCCAAGGGGGCGGGCAACGAACAAGGGACAGCAAACCGGAAGGGAAGTTCCCAGACCTCACAAAACATAGCAAAACTAAGATTTTTCAATTATAACACATGGGAAAAGGGGAAGGAAGAGTGCCCATAAAACTTCCTTAAAATTGGACTCATTTTACAAAAACTGGAAGCTCAAAACAGCCACGGAGAGACAGAGTCCCAG
>VDFB02357009.1:0-17218 GCA_007258455.2 Sequoia sempervirens
TAATATTTAACATATACATATATATATATTATAACATATATAAAATAAAATTTTAATATTAATAAATAATTAAAAAAACCAAAACAAATTTTTTTTTTACACAAAAGGGTCGAGCCCTAAATAGGGCATGCATGCCCTAGCCATCGGCGGTGGCCTATGTGCTAAGCACACAGGACACCTCCCTCATGGGCGATGGCCTGTGTGCTAAGCACATGGTCCGCTTACCCCATGGGGCGCGGTCTGTGTGCGGAGCACACAGTTTGCCTCCCCTGGGCTGGGCGGTGGTGGGGCTGGCTCCCCTGTCTCCCCACCCCAAAATAAAAAAATAAAAGATTATTTTATTACATTTTTAAAAATAAAATAACCTCTTCACAAAATACAGAAGAGAACTTCACATTTGCCAAAAAAAAACACAGGGTTTATTTACTAGAAAATAAATAAATAAATAAATGCAAGCATAGTATATATTCATAAACCCATAATCTCCATTTCCAGCCAAATTGTGCAAATGCACAACAAAAACTTGTGATAAAATAACAAATTGGCAAAGCAACAGTTGGGTTTAAATTTCAGTTTTGAAATGCCAATTTCTTTTGGTTTTCTTTCTATTTAACCATTGTTTGAATTCTTGTTTGATCTCATTTTCAAAATTTCAACAGAGTTTAAAAGTATAACTAATTGACATGGGTTTTCCATTGAATTTAAACACCATCTTAAGGATTTTCAAACAACAAAACAAGGATTTGAATTCTTTCCAAAATGAAACAAAACCAAAAAAAACAAGGAAGAACCTGATTTTTTCTCCAAAGCTTGAAGAACTCCAAAATGGTGCTTTCAATTCCTCTTTTGAATTCAGCCCAAGCAAGAATTTCAATCCCTTCACCAATCCAAGCAAAGCCACAGCCAAAAACTCCTTCCCCAAAATGTAAAAATCAAAATTATGAAATTCTATTTACTAAATAGAGTTTTTCCCCAAATTGGTCAAACCCCTAAAATATCCCCACCAACTAAATTTATTGAACAATTTGGAGATATTTCCATTTTTAAAAAAATTAAAACAAAATTGTTTTCAACAAGACTTTATTACCTATTTTGAAATTTCCATTTCAAATGCATTTAAATGCTTTTAAAAGTTTTATTTCCAAAGGACTTTAACTTCATAATTTCCAAAAGAATTTAACTTTATAATTTTCAAAAGAATAACTTGATTTATTTCAACACAATTAATTTAATTAATCAATAAAATAAATTTAATCCCATATTAGATCATTTTATTAATTAAATTAAATTAACGAATAATTTAAGCAACATTTATAACATTGTAACCAGATAAATTTAATAAACGACTTTAAATACATACACCACTTGCCTACCTTTTTCACCTGAAATTTAAATGAAAACGAGAGAGAATAACAAAGAAGCAACTTAACCCGACTCAAACCTGACGACACACTATGACTAGGGTGACGACTTGGCATGGAAAACCTAGCTACTATCTCCCAATCGATTACTGTTGGTCAATGGACATGCTCAAACCTATGAACCATGTGGAGTCGATGTCATGTACCTGTCAACCTGCGAACAAAGAGTGCATCGAACATGCATAGATATATAATATGATCAAACACACCGTGAAGAGGATATCTCAGAATTGTAGGGCACTCACAAGCGAGTGATACAATCCTGTCCCCTTCACCAATACACAATTATTAACTAACGATTCTAACATCAATAATATGATCAACAGCATAAAACATCGTTAAATCAAATATCTTCTAAGTTAATCCAAAACATGTTATAAGGATAACATCATAATGAAATAGCATCACATCAAAATATATAACATTCACATCAATTAACAATTTGCGAACAAAAGTAACCAAGTTCCAAAGTCACAGCATAAATAGAACAAAGCATTACAAGGAAAACACTGTCGATCCAAACATCCAAAATGGAGGGGTGTTACAATTTGTCTTAGCAAAAATTATGAAGTTTCCAAATTCTAAGAGAAAATAAATTTCTTCGTTCATACTTGATCAAACTTCCAAATCTTTAGTTCAAACAATAAGGTTACTCCAAATGAGAAATTACTTTTTGGCCAATAGGTGAGTTTAAGTTCTTTTGTTTAAGGTTTGGACTTAAGGTAGATTTATGGCTAAGTCAAGGTGGTGAATTGATTTACTCATATACAGATAATTGAATGATATGTGGATTAGTTAAATGAATCAGTTTAAATGATAAATGATTTAGATTACCTTATTGTTAGATAATTAGTAGATGAATTTTGATTACTTTTATAATTATTTAATAGTTGCTTAGTAAAATTATTATGTAATTAATTAATTAGAATAATTGCTATTATAGTTATTTTCAAATTATTATGGTAAATAATCTATTAAGCGAATTAAATGGTTAAGTTAAATGAGTGATAATAATTTGGAAATAATGTCTTGTTTAAAGGAATGTCTTCATGGTTGCAACGTTATGATTAATTTTTATATTAAATGATATGTCTTGGATAATGGATTAAGTGTTTATGCAATTGTGAAGTTGGGTGTCACTTGTGCAAATTTTGTGAAAGTTATTTATATGGGTGTTTCCCTCCTATCCTTGTTTAGATTCATGCGGTTATGATAAGTGTGTAAGATGGTCAATGTCTTGCTTGATGTGTAAGGATTATTAGTTGCAAGAAGGGGGAGTGGCTCTCAATGGGGGTTGGGAATCGGGAGAGGCTGCCAAGATAACCTAGGTTGGGGGTCAGGGCCTAGGAAGATTTACCAAGATAACCCATACCAAGTTATGTGATGACATAGCTCCCTATTGCAGTCTAGCATTCCCTAGTTGTATTTTCTCCTTCTGACATGTGAGTGCCTCTAGAGATGAAGTAAGTGTTGTAAGTGATGTTGGTTTTGTTAACAGTGATTGTGTGGAGTCCATGTATAACCCTTGATCGTGTTAGTCTGTTGTTTTCCTAACTATCTATTGGATGAGGGGTCTTGTGTTATCTCCTGGCACGAGGGGTGGACCTCAGGGTTCCACACGATTGGGAGGTTGGTGTTTTTTCCTCCATTGGGTATTCTTGCTACATGTTCGTGTAAGTGGTGATTGTTCATTGCACTATGAACTCCAATTCTTGTTCCAGTTGTGAAGCCATCCTTTCATGTATTGGTATATTGGATTGTATCTCATTTTGTATCTCTTGATGTAATCTGATGTGATCTTCTTGTCATACCCATAATTTTTCACTACAAAACCCTTTTCTTTTCTTTTTTCTAAAAACACATTAGTTAAGGTAATTATTACATTAGCTAAGTGCCATGCCCCCATTTGGTGTTGAGTCAAAACACCAATGCCACAATCTTTAGAGCAATCACACTTACTCCAAAAGAATTGAGTATTGCAATTACACTTTTATTTAGTTAAGGTAATTATTACATTAGCTAAGTGTCCTGCCCCCATTTGGTGTTGAGTCAAAACACCAATGCCACAATCTTTAGAGCAATCACACTTACTCCAAAAGAATTGAGTATTGCAATTACACTTTTATTTAGTCATACCAACAATAATGTCTTAGCATCTTAGGCAATTGGGCTTCAATGGAAAAAGGGTTATGTTATGCCCAAAATTTACACCCAAAGAAAAACACAACTAACATTTTTTTTACATTAATGTAAAAACACTAATAATGATTAATTATCATTTCTTAATACCTCCTTTATTTACCAAATTTAATATTAATGTCACTCTCAATATTTATTTTAACAATATCTTTATTTATAAAACTAAAAATAATATTACCAATTTAATCTATTAATATAACCAATTCTAAATTTACTTAAAAAAACTAAATAACAACATTATTCATAAGGTAATATATATATTTACTATTATTACCAATAATTTTACCAACTACAATTTAGATGATAATGAAACATTAAAAATAAATAGATTTTCCCTTAACATTAAATTTACTCTTATTATTACTTTTATTTACTAATATTAAATTTACATCCCAACAATGATAAAATTGTTACTATTATTAAGCTCTCTTTTATATATCAATATTCCATTCATTTACCTTTTAATATCACTATTAATGTGTACATAAAAAACCATCTTTCTATTATTATTATTATACTTCTAGTATTTATTTATAATACATATATTATCACCATTATTAATTACTATGTTGCTGGAAATATTATTAGTAATTTTAATCTCAAAATAAAAAAGGTTTATACTATTTAAATGTTTTGAAAACATATCATACACTTCACTTTTGTAGTACTTAATTTAAAAATTACATTTCTTTTTTTAGTATTTCAATTTCTATGTTTATAATTGGTAGAAATATTCACGCATGCTCACTTAAACAGTAATATTTATGCTGCCAAAACAACTTCCATACTCACCCAATTATTTCCAACAGCAAGTTTCCTGAATAAAATTTTAAATATTAATTTAATCTTTTTCACTTTTCATATATATATATAAATTTAAAAAAAAATTACTAAGTTTTCTTTTGAACACTTGGAGTAAGGCGCCTCTTTTCCAATCTATCAGATTAAATAAATACTTAACTGCACTTATACACCTCCTCACAGCTGTTTACTTACAGATTGACATTAGGGTAAAAGCTGTCAAATGAGAAGGGCGGCAACTAGGCCTGGAATTTGATGGTCTATTTGACCGTTTTTTCAATTTTAGACTGTATATTATAACTTTAAAATTTATTAGACCATATAGTTTGACTTGCTATATTTTTATTAAACCGTAAAAAATTATTATAAGCAAAAAATAATATATATCATTTTATAATTTTTATTAGAAAAAGATAAATTAATTTAAAATAGAATATAACTTTTTTGAATATTTTATAATATGAATTTAAAAACTTTTGACATTTTTATAATAGTTATCATTTTTTTATATTAATATATGTGATTTATAATATTATTATAAAAATATATATTAATTTAGAATCTTTTCAAAATAGAATATAATTATTTTTTAACTTTTAGAATATATTTAACAAGATTTGTTTTTAACATGAACTTAGAAACTTTTGTTAATTGATAATTATAATAGTATATTTTTATATTTATTACTAATAATTATCACTGTTTTCTAATTTTTCAAGATATTACATTTATAAAAGATTTTATATAAAAAATCATAAATTAAACATTTTTTTGACAGGTATTTAAATGACCAAACCGTCATAAAATTTTCATATGACAGATAGGGGTGACCGTCAAATTCTAGGCCTGGCGACAACGAAAACATGACCAATACTTATGATTAATAAGTATTCTAGTTGACTAACTTCAAAGAGAAAAAAAACAAATTAAAATAAGGTTTAGTTGTAGTTAATATGAGAGGCTATAGTAAAGAGCTGATTTCATGTACGAAAGAGAATAAGTGCGACCTTATAGGAAACAAATAGAATATGAACTGAAGTAATTGAATGGCCTGTGCAGCTGTAGTGGCACTCTCATCAACCTTTCCTTTAGAGGTAATAGCAGCAATAAATAAATAAAAAACAACAAAGGATGTCATAATGCTAAAAGCTAAATGTTGGCATTAAAAGGAGATTGGTCGAACTTCCATGCTAATAAACCTACTCTATAGCCTGCCAAATCTTATTTTCTGGCTGCACCTCACCAAATGGGAGAAGGAAAAGGACATTACTAGCGAGCAAGAGTCTGGAGGAGAGGTTACCAGCAGCGGCGAGGGAAGCAAGGAGAAATTGGTGAAATACCACAGAATGGTGATCGACTGTGATTCACTTCATCGTCTTGTATTCATATGGATGTAATATAACCATTGAAGCTCTATTACAAGTTGCCACATTCAAAGAAGGAATCGCCCATGACAGCCCATTGGAAGTAGCACAAAGGACGAAGATCGAATCGATTTTATGGAGCGGCCGGACAACAACAGGTAACTGATTTGCACCATCAATAGACTAGCTACGTAATGATTTGACTTATTGCAGGAGTGTGCAACTACCATTTAAGCTAGACGGTTTGACCAACTATGCTATTTCTTCCAGAACTACGGTGTTGGATGCAATTAGAGCTAGTTTGAATGAGGGTATCATGATTAAAATTTGGTTGAATCTTTAAAAAGTCAAATTTTGGTCACTTCTTAGTAGATGTGTTAATGTGGTAAATAGCATATGAGTCGGACCTCCAAACCTTAGTTATAGATAAATAAGAGGCTAGTCCACATTTCAAAAAAAAAACGAAGGTCCTAAAGTTAGCCCACACAACTACTGGCCCCTCTCCCCTAGTTTCATTATTATTATTCATAAAGCTCGTCTTCACTTCGGTTCACATTTTGAGGAATTCTGACAAGATATGAGGGAAATAGGATCTAACAGAATAAAGCAATGGCTTCATTTTCTTCACATGGAAGAACCCAACTGCCAGCATTCAATGTGACGGGTTAGCCACAGTAATCATTCTGCAGCGTCTGAAGTTACCCCATATCTGTTTAAACAAAAGAAACTATGAAGGAGCTCTCCTACAAATAAATGTTGGTCAGATCTGTAGGTTTTACTAGTAGCATGCAGAATTCACGGGATGACAGTCATGGTGTGGGCAACATACTTGGATTGAAATGCTTGAGGAGGTTTAAATAGACTGACAAGGTTAGGTGATCAAGCAGTAACGTCTAAGGCATCGTAAAGGATAATTCACAACAGAGATGCACAGTTAGAGACGTAATTCCTACTCCTTAAGCATCGGGGTTGTGGCCACAAGGCTGTCGTGCCATGGATAGAACAATGCACTCATTACTGTTAAGATTTATTATATATATATATATATATATATATATATTTTATTTTTTATTTTTTATTTTTTTCTCTTATCTACCTATCGCGTGGCTGCCAAACTAGGGCAAACAGAGCGAATTTAATAAGGGTAGGAAGAATTTGAGTTTCATTTCCCAAACGTATCCATTTCTTAATTATTTACTTGACTTCTTCCTAAAATTTGTTTAAGATGATGAGGCCGAAAGCGAAGTGGATCTAAGAGTGCTGGGAAAAGGCTACACCTAACTCCTCCAGACCAAACCTCCCGATATTTCCTCTTTTGATAATGTATTTTACCTTCTAATTGTTTATCATATTTATTATTAAGTTTCTTCTCTAAAGATTTCTCCAGTAGTGGCACTCCAGGGTAAAATCATGTGACGAAGAACGCATAGCCGACAAAAAGGTCTTAGGGATGTAGTAGATCCCATCCTCACAGGGTGTAACCTGCCAACAGGGGCAGATCTTTCTGTTGGTCATCTATCTAAACATATATATTTTTTATAAGTTTATTCTCTGTTTTACATTAGTTTTTTCGGTGTTTCACCTATGCGCTTGATAATCCCATTATTTGTTTATTTTTAGGTTTCGATTAAAACTAGATCCTCTATCGTAACTAACTCATTTCATTTAATACTCGGATACTTATGAATCATGTATTTCATATTATCTATTCAGTCACCGAAGAAAATACGTGGGAATATACTCCGTTACCAGTTGGGGTTTCACTGATTTGTGTATGTGTTGTCTGTTCAATCTATTATTCCCCCAATAGTGTATTTGAATCCTTTATAATCAAACATCCATTTATTTGTTTACATATATATGTTCTTTGTGAAGTCAAATGTATTCACATTTTCGCTTGAACGAGAGGAGTAAGGCGCTACACATTTATGTCCCAACGAGGTTTCCTTCCACAAGGGAATATGAAACAAAAATCATATTACAAGGAGAATATATATGTAAATATACATCCAAGACCTAAACATTTTACTATATCTGGGTATATGTATTATTATTATTTTAATAGGTAGATAAACAAATGCACTTGTGAGTAAGAGAAGCATGCTTTTGAATCATATACTTATATCAAACCAATATTCATTCCATAATATGGATTTACATTTCATTTTATCATTCATTGTGAGATAAGACAATTAGATCCTCCATTCATATTTTCTTTTTGACTCTTTTACGTATCCTACCAACATTTAGATTGAATCATAATGTATTTCCATACTATTGCAATAATACAACATATAACCATTCAACAGTGTAAGAAATTTTATAGTGACTACTTAATGGATCTTCAAGAAAGTATTTTACTACATCTCGGAAGGTATACATTTTTCTTCATTTCTCCCATAAATAAGACTTTTGATATTGCATTCATTGTTTAGAAGACCCATGGGAATTTCACAAAGGAATAAGGCTTATTCTTTGTCCATTTCTTTCATGCTACAACAATCACTAGCTTTCCATATTCTACTAATTCTAAGAATTACAAAGAATGGCATACAACTGAACCAGGCTTGCTCTCCACCCTACCATAATGGCGTCATAGAGCCTCGTGGGCTCTTGCCATACACCTGAGCAAGAATTATTTCAACCCCGAGATGATGAATGGGATCTTCTCAAGTTTTTATGGATGGAATGAAAATAGCACAATGTTCATATTACATACATAAAGACTCTTCATTCACCATATTCAACAAAAATCACACAACATATCACTCTATAACAACTAAACAAGGGAAGATGGTAATAGCAAACTTATCTCTTGCTTTAGGTGTTGGACTTAAACTATTTTATCTATTTTTCCCCTCCAACCAAGCCATCTGGATCACTCTCCCCCCAACAAGACTCCTCCTCTCCTCTTCTCATTCTTTCTACCCTCTTTACTAAAGTTCTCCAAAAGGAGAAGTGGGTAACACCCCACTCCTTCCTCTCCAAATATATAGAAGTTTCACCAATTGCAACTCTTGGATGGGAAACTGTGGAGTGTACCTCTCCCCATCAATGAAGGTCCTTTCCCCATTAATGATAACATGCATTTGGACAACCACTCACTCTTTCCACCCCATCCTCTTCTCAAATTCGTCACTCTCCATTGTGATAGCTTTTCAAGGGTCAAATCATGTTGTAGGGGCACTATTGTATGCCCACTTGACCCCGACCACTATGGTATAGACCCTAGGGGGTTTATTTTTCACCCTAACCCAAAAGTTTGACCAACAACTCTCATTAAAAGCCCACTCAAGGTTCCATCCGAGTTTCAACTTAGCTAGGGCTTTTCAAGACCTAATGCCCATTTACCCTCACATGAATCCTAACTAAATGCCCTCACAACCTTAGTCCTCCAATACATTAACTCCACTTGTTTCTAGGCCTCGAATGAGATCAAATTTATATCCTCATGAAGTAGTCTTTTGATTCACTCTTAATGGTCCTCCTTTTTCATGCTAACACCATTGCCTTCCTGCACAATACCAACACGATTGTAAGTATCAATTGTGTAACACATAAATCTGTTAGTTGAACATTCTAGGCTTTAACTATATAGTTATTCATTTAGAATCTCAATTTGCATTCCACGGTATATGAGTGCAATCCACCTTCCTACTAGTGACAATAGGACAAAATATCAAAATGATATGCAAGAATATTGCCAAGAGATCACCTTATTTATTGTCCATAATATACTTTGTGGTTATATTAAGTACATGCGGGGCAGGGTCTTACACTTCCCACATGTATTAGGGGAAGTATTGTTGTAATTATTGTAATATGTAACAATTATTGATGATTTCACCTTGTAAAGAGTATTGTAAAGTAATGCATCTTTCATATGATAGTTAGAGAATATTTTAATGTTGATTATCAGCCGTCATGTAGAATCATTTAATGTGGTGTTTTAAAATGAACCTTGAATGTTAATCATTGTCTCTTGTAATCTTGATTTGTGAGTAGTGTAGTCGAGGAACCTTAGAGGACCTACGTTTAGATTATTATGTCATGTATTCTATTGTTATTTGTTTTTATAAAAAAAAATTCATTAATTTAATACAATTAGTGTTGTCCTTTGGGGTTCCTTGGCAGGAGCGTTACAATTTCTATGAAGTTGAGGTTGGATATTTCTATATTGAAATTGTCTAAGTGTCTCCTTGAGTCATGTATACACTTAGTTGTCCATCTTTAGTTGAAATCTGATTTATTGTGTCTCACATGTCTACAAGTTTTGGATAATGTGTTTGCATGTAAGAATCCTATACATAGTAGTGTATTTGATGCAGGAGCATCCAGCGCTGTAGAGAAATCTTGCATCACCCAAAAATAATTGCTTTCTTTATTTTATTTAATTGTTTTGAATCCCATGATGGCATTTAAGGGGTGTAAGACAGTCAGGGGCCAAAAATAGTGAAAATCGGGAACTTACTATTGTATACGTCTAAAAATGGTCATGGTTAATCAAGCTTGTTAATTAATTAAATATAAATTAATTAATTAATCTTCTGAAGTCATCTACATATAAATAAATTTAATTATTTATTTATATTGTTCACTTTTATAATTCTTCTACCTTAATTAAATAAATAACTTTATTTAATTATTACCATCTTCCATATTCCTCTTAATTAATTAAATAAATTTTATAATTTGTTTATATTAATTATCATAAGTTTGAATTTTAAATTTAAATGATATTCCTCTAAATACCTTTTTCACATTTAATTAAATATTCTAAATATTTAATTAAACACTTTCTAATTCTTCACTCTACATTTAATTAAATATTCTAAAATATTTAATTAGAAACTTTCCTCACTCTTCACATAATTAAATATTCTAAAATATTTAATTAGAATCTTTTCTCACTTTTCACATAATTAAATATTCTAAAATATTTAATTAGAAACTTTCTTCACTTCATATTTAATTAAGTATTTTATATATTTAATTAAATGCTTTTCTATCATCTTCTCACACATAATTAGATATTAAATATTTAATTATGGAAACTTCTAAATTCATCGTCACATGTAATTAAATAAATTTATGAGACTTATCTCCTACTCACTTCTCAAATGGCAACTTTCCCTTATATCTAAAAGAGAAAATTTGTGTAGAAGGAAACATTCCATTTATCTCTTAACTTTCAAAAATCTCTCACCGTTCATCTCAACAAGCTTGATTTAAACCGTTGATCACATCAGCCAATCAGAGTCTTTCGAAAACTCTATAACAACTTCTCTGAATCCAAGCATTGGTTACACTTACACACTTGCATATACTTACATTCATGTGCACACATTATTTTAATATTATCTAGCATTAATTAGTTTTAGCAATCATCATATTTAGCAATCATCATACTTTAGCTATCATGTTTAGTTTTGTTAATTGCATCTTATCATAAGCATGCATTTATTTCAAATCTCATTCTCTAGGAAATCATTTTGTTGAGCCTAGCGTATAATCTGAGAGCAAGCTAGATTCAGCGAAACACTAGAGATAGAGGACAATAGGACGCTTTCGAAGGAGCTATGAGTTTAAGAGTTTGTTTTTCTTTTAAATTAGTTTCCTTTGATCTAATGTTTTATTGATGTGTTTAGTTTGTTAAAAATATTTTACACTTAAAATTGATCACACATTTTTGGCGCCCACCATGGGGCCTATGCCCCGTTTTTAACATTTACTTGCAGGTTTTTTGATAGGTTTTTGCATTCTGGAATTTCGATTTCCATTGAAAATTCTCGTTTTAGCGCTTATGTGGCTTTCTTAGTGGATGCAGGATTTCTAACGGCGTTTTTGCAGGTTTTTCGGCGCATCCACAAACTATTTCGAGGCTTCTAGGGACTATTTCAGTGCATCCAAGAAAACAGAATAGTGCATCCGTTTAGTTCATTTAATTAAAAACACTGTTAAAAAAAAAAAATCCTTCCTAGATTAGCGCATATAGAATTTTCTATAGCGCTTTTCGTATCTGTTTTGGCGCATTTACTATTTATTTTAGCACATATGCGGAATATTTTAGCGCTTACAAGTTGTAATTAAACAGAGTTCTGAGTCTGTGCCTTCCGCAAACAGAACTTTCTCTGGTTAAAAAGAGGCAACCCTATGATAGTCACATCTGGTTAAAAAGAAGCAACCCTAGGATAGACATGGAATTTAAAATGAAGCAATCTAGGATAGTCACAACACAATGAATTTTTGCAATTAAAATGAATCCCATGCTTGTTGTGAAGCAACATCTTCACATAAATTAAATCATTGTTATTTGGGTTTTAAAAAGAACATTTGTTTGCTTTGTTTGTGGCAATAGGTCTATGCTTTCCCCTTAACTGGGTGATCAGAATACCAAACTTTCCTTTTTACTTTCATGCAAATTTACTTCTTTACTACATCCTTTAGAGGGCCTGCTCTTGTGGGAAAAAGTACTCACCCAAGAGGAATGACTCAAGTGGGTTCAAGCCAAAGCCAGGCTATTCCGCCCCACTATAAAATTTAAAGCAAATCTGGGGAAACCCTCTTTTGCCGGTAGTGTGCAAGATAACCATCCCCAAAGCCTTTGTTCTAAAGGTTGGGAGGTCTCCTGAGGGAGTTTATTATTGCCGCACCGAATAGAAAACCCTTACTAAGAACCTAGTGTAGTAGCCAGTCGAAGTCAGTTTCTGAACATCGTAATAATCACAGGCAAGGGGAGGGAAGAATTTTCCCCAAGACACTCACCATATAACTACAAAGGACCATTTGCTCAAGGGATCAGATTCCACTTCTGTCACTCGAGTACGCACTTGGAAAAGACAAAAACATGGGCACCGCTTTGGGGGTGACACGGCTGTGTGAGTTGACACAGTTCTAAGATGTGGGTTGTTGATTATTAGGATGACCTACTTGAGTACTAAGAGTGAGTCTTCATGAATTGTCTTTCATGTGCTAAACCTGTAAAAACACTTTTTGAAAAACATTTTTTATCATACACTTGGTGTTTAGTATAGGGTTTTAAAAAAACAACTATTTTCAGAATGTTTGTTGTGTCTTCCATCACATTAACTCAAATAAAAGATCATCCAAAATGAACATGCAAAAATTCAGCTGAAAACTGTTCTCAACTGTTTGGAAAATTATTTTGAAAAAACTGTTTTAGCGCATCTAGGGAGTGTCTTAGCGCATATAAGGTTTATTCTAGCGCATTCACTAGTTAGTTCAACGCATTTGGAGTTTGTTTTAGTGCATAGGCTGAGTATTCCGCAAACAGTTTTTGGGTCACTGTCAAAAACATTTTTTGAAGCACATCTAAGACATATTGTAGCACATTTGAGGTTTGTTGTAGCACATTTGATTGCTTCTCTAGCGCATATGCCTATTTCTACAATGCATATAGGACACAAAGTAGCGCATCTGTCATTTTCCAGAATCTTCACTTTTTGACAGATCTGAGTTTATAACATCCTTGGTCCAGTAGCATCTTGACATTTCTCTCATGCTTAGAGAGTGGAAATCAACCAAGTTTGTTAGGAAATCAATTGCCAATAGGATCAAGAAGCCTAAGAAACATTTAGGTTACAAGAAAACTTTACAACGAAGAAAATTTTTGTATAAAAGTCGGAATGTCTTGCTTCATTACCATGAGTTTCTTCATAGGTATCAAGATTTTTCTAGGGCATTTACTGACGAATACGCTATAGAGCCATTATATTCACGAGCCTATTTTCAGAGAAGAGCTCTATCTCAATGACACAATCACAATCAACCTCTCAACTTCGATTATCTACCACAACCTTCTATCGAATATTCCACACATCCCAGTCAAATTCTTTAGTGAGTGAATTAGGCCATTTGATATACTTATCATTCTTTGAAAACAAGGATCAAAATCTTAAAAAGTGCACCTTTCAAATAAATTTATGATTATTCGATTCAACTTCCCCAACAGGATTTTGATATCCTTTATCATTAGAAGCCACAATCAAGAATTAGGAATATCTCTTGATCATATCATAAGATTTTCATCTTATCATATCAAAATATCATCATTCGTGCATTTATCAAACTGTGATCTAAGTCTAGAAGAACGTTTTGAAATCGTATGCCTATTTTTACAAGATCTCAATATAATAAGTTGAAAGAGGATATTCAACAAGGTCATACTCAAGGAACTCAAGAAGAGGGCGAGACTAGCAATACCCTTTATAGTGTGAGTCATAATCCCCTTTTTAAAGATAACATGGGTGAAAGAGAAAAGAATACATTCCCTTTCAACAGGGATGGGAGCAAAACTCCTATGGAGAGTGATGATGAACAAGATGAAGAACGTCTTAGAGAGGTTGAACAAGATCCTAAATTTCACAAAGCCTTAGAAAATATTTTGGAGCACAATAAAGAAAAATATTTCTTGTATCTAGCTGACAAAGGAGCTAAATTGCCCTATGATTTTAATACTGAGAACATAAAGAGTAATCCTGATGAAACACCCTTGTCTAATCTTAGTGCCTTGGCTCAACAAGTTAAAGCACTACAAGGACAAATTAAAGATCTACAAGGGGCAGCCACAACAAAGACATATGCTCTTGATGACATTTGTCCTTATCCTTTTGACAGACGCCTCAACAAGATTTCATTTCCCAAATATTGTGAAATCTCAAAGTTCGATCGTTACAATGGGAAATTAGATCCAATCGATCATATTAGGGACTTTTGAAATATGACTAGAGTTTTCTCATGAGGACACATACCTAATGTGTTTGTTTCCTAGAAGTCTTGGAGGCCAATCTATGGAATGGCTATCAAAAATCACACCGCACGTCAAGACATTTGAGGAATTGATTAATGAGTTCATATCACAATATTCCTACAACATACAACATCAAATAACCATGATTGATCTCTGCAAGGCTAAGCAGAAACCTGGCGAACCATTCATTACATTTCTTCAGAGATGGAGAAGGTTGTTCGCTAGATATCCGCGCCACGTTCCTGAAAAGGAAAAGATCACCACTTTCATAAATAGCTTAGATCAAGAGATGAGCTATTGTCTTAATCTTCATTGTCCTCCCTTTTTTCAAAAATTGATTGAAAATGTCATCACCATCGAAAGTGCCTTGGTTAAGAGAGGGATAATCAAACTTGATAAGGACAATCCTAGCTCATCAAATCACCACAATGACAAATCTAAGTTTTGGACTCGTAACAAAAACGTGGTAAATGATGGTGTTGTAGATGCAAATCATGTCTCGACTAAGCCATTTGTTCTTAGTGCTCCAAGTGCTCTTCACATCAATAACTATAACGTCAACTCAATCACAAATCAACGAAACAACCCTCCTCCGAGGAATAATGTGAATCAAAATTTTACTCCCAATCAAGGGAATGCCAACAATCAAGATTACCGTGGAAACAATAACAATAAAAATGCCTTAAGCAATACCTCAAACACGAATCCACAACGATCTTCATTCTTCTCTAGTAGTAGAAGAAATTTTACTCCACTGGGTCAATCCCTAGAATCTGCCTTTAAAGAATTGATGGCAAAGAACGTTATCACCCTACCATCTCAACGAAATTACGAACCCAGTGTGAAGCTTCCATCATGGAATGACGCATACTATTGTGATTATCATCGATGCAAGGACCATCACACGAATAATTGTCAAGCCTTGAAGAATGTAATCCAAGACTTGATAGAAAATGACACCATTAAGGTAGAAGGACACCAACAATCGAATGAAGACCACCAAGCATTTTGCAATCCTTTACCCAATTATCAAAAGGGTGAGTCTTCTGGAAAAAGTGTGAATCATATCAATGATGATCATATAATCAATCATATCTACACTGACGACGAGCGGGTCAATGTTATAAAAGTCAAGGAAAAGATGGAATATAGGGAGGTCAACGCAACAACAAGGGCACAAGCTAAAGTTGTCTTAAAGGGTACTTCTCTGAAATCCACTGTGCCCCTACCTCAACATCAGTATGACTTAGTCAATCAACTTTGAAAAACTCCTACTTAGATTTCCATCTTAGAACTCATGAAGATTTCCCCAGCACACAAGGAAATTCTAGAAAAGGCCCTCATTGAAACAACTGTATCAGTCTGGATGTAGCGGTGATTTCAAACCATGGTGGGACAACATCCTCACTACATGCCTCTCATTCTCAGAAAGAATTGATGTTTCCATAGCTGCATCCCATAATTTATCATCATACTTAGAAGTCATGGTCCACAAGTTTTGTGTCAGACGGGTTCTAATAGATGGAGGTGTTGGTTTGAACATATGTACCATGAAGCTGGTTAAGGCTTTAGGATTTTTTGAGGACTCCATTGATCCCAGAAGAAAGATTACTATTAAAGCCTATGATGATGAGGAAAGAGCGTCCAAGGGTTTAATCATGCTACTGATTAGAGTGGGACCTATTATCAAGAATACTTTATGTAAAGTATTAGACCATGATCTTGCTACAACATCTTATTGGGTCATCCTTGGATCCACCAAATGCAAGCTATCCCGTCCACGTATCATCAATGTCTTAAGTTTCCCTATGACAAACATGAGATCACAATACCAGCTGATAATTCAAATACTCAGACTTGTGCCAACATCAAATGTAGTCAAGACACTTTGGTTCCTAACAATCGAGAAGTTCCTGCTAGTACTTCTCCCAAAGTTGATACAAAAATCAGTCAGTTAACCAGAATCTTTGACAAGCAACTACGGTTCAAGGAAAATGGAGTAGGGGAGTACTCTCTCTGTCTTGCTAATCTACCTACATCGCCTCGGTCACATGGGCAACCTTCTATCACACAACAACAAATATCTGTAGCATCAACATCAACACAACCACCAACGGGGCCAAATACAAAGTTTAATGGATGTTTTATCAAAGAAAAATTCCCCATGGAAGATCCTGAGGATAGAGAAATTCTAAGTTGGCTCTATAAAGATGAAGATGAAACAGTTCTCAATATCAAGTTACCAACTGATAAATATGGTAAGGGGTATTCAATCATGAAAAATATGGGATATGATGGTAATGGTCCTATTAGAAAGAGAAAAGAAGGATTAGTTGAGCCTATTGACCCTCTAGGACTAGCTACAAAAGATAAAATAAGACTAGGCTATGATACTAACTCAACAAAAACAACATCCAAGCAGTCACATGATATTGTCCTGGCATTGCAAGAAGGTTCTGATACAAGAGAGGCATGTTTAACAGCCATTCAAAATTTCATGGATAATAACTCTGACACAGACTCTAGTGAATATGAATGGGACACCATCCACAATGATGAGTTCTGGAGGGATAAAAAGATTGATGTGATACACAAGTATACCCCAACTCCAATCGAAGGTGAAGGTTCAGGGACCCAACCACAAGAATCTGAACTACAAGGTG
>VDFB02357011.1:0-49846 GCA_007258455.2 Sequoia sempervirens
CTCCAAAGTGATCGTAGCCTCACCTGTCGGCAGGTGAAAGGAACAGGTCTCCGAATGCCATCTCTCGCATAGCGCTGTCAGCAAACCCCTGTTCGCCCGAATGGCGGGCATGAATGCAGCATGGAATAAGCCGAGTCTCATCAGTCGTCGCCGCTCTCGCGGGCCTAGCTGATCGCCAAACCGAAAGGTCCTCGGTCTGCTCTCCCTCGTGTAAATAGGGGCAAGCTGCCTCTGCAAAAAGACGAACACTGCATTAGCACCTTTTTGGACAACTGTGACCGTCATGGAAAATAACTTAGGGCATGAAAACATCAAAACAAGTTAAAGTCAAAAAAAGGCAAATGCGTCGCAAAACTGCAATTGCGTCTCAAAAACACAACTGCGTCGTTCAAAAATCAAATGCGTTGTACCAAGTCAACTGCGTCATGGATTACACTTGCGTCGCGAATTTAGGCGTTTGCGTCGCCACATTGCGAATGCGGCGCGGCATTTCATTTGCGACATTCAAACAATCAGTTGCGTCTCAACATTGCGATTGCGGCATTTGAGAGGTCAAATGCGATTCGATTAAGCACTTGCGTCGCACCAAATATCGAATGCGGCGCAAACCGCCGGTGCGGCTCGTTTGTTCAATGCACTTGCGTCGCGACGCATCAAATGCGGCGAACGCGAAGTCAGTTGCGGCTTACGCGAACGCATATGCGTCGCGGCGCATTCGTTCACTACCCTAGAAAGCATAAAAAAACACGTAAATCGAGAAAATGACAAAGCAAGTTTAGGGTACATACCGCTGGTCCTGAGCCCTCTGGCCGTCTGAAGGTCCTCACGATCTCTCAGCGGTGCTCTGTCACTGGAATAACCATCATAGCTGCTGCGTCTCTCGCTCTGAGCTCTCAGGATTTACAAGGTGAATAGTAAAAGTAAATTGACTTTTACCCCTTTGACCACCTATTTATAGGGTGAAAATGACATTTTTTTAACCACAGTCAGTACTGGAGGCTCATTTCCGCACCTTTGACCTCCCCGTAAGTTGCTTTAAACATGTCAGAATCTGAAACCGACTGCGCCGTTGTTTTTCTAGCCATCAAATTGATTTATCGGGACCTTTTGCAAATTTTTCTGGCGCCGACCCAAATTTGAAAATTTCCCGAGGGGGCAGGAATACTCCGTACCTTCGCTGGGGCATATTCTTGACGTATTTTCTTTGTCACAATACGACAAGCGACATTATGACAAAGAGGGGCAAAATGTAGACACCTAAAAATGACCTAGGCCTGCAAGCTTCATTTTTACCACCTTCGTCCTAGCATAATTAAGTTATCTAATTATGTCCTTGGTCCACATTCGACTATTGATTAAATAATTCATAATTATTTAATTAATTCATGTCATTTGTTCCTCCTTGATTATTAAATAAATAAATATTATTTATTTATCTAATACGTCATTAATTATCTAAGTCTTCCTTTGATTAAATAAATTTCATAATTTATTTAATTTCCCTTTGTCATCTATGTCTTCCTTTAATTAAATAAATTTCATAATTTATTTAATTTCCCTTTGTCATTTTATGTCTTCTTGATTAATTAAATAAATCTTATTTATTTAATTACATCACTAATTAAGTCCCCCTCTTCTAAAAATTAAATAAATTCTTATTTATTTAATTGTCCACTTTCCACTATAATTAAATAATTTTAATTTAATTATTTAATTATTCATTAGCTGTTTCTCTCATTAAAATTAAATAAATTTGATTTATTTAATTTAGCCAATTCTCTTGAATTTTGAATTAAAATCATTATTTAAATTCAAAATAATTCTTTTGTCACATTCCTCCATAATTAAATAATATCTTTATTATTTAATTATTTACTGGTCAGCTGGAGTAAATAAATTTTATTATTTAATTTCTCCAGCAACCTCTTTGTCCGTGCCAGCCTTATCTTCCAATTTAATTCTTGACTTTTGACTTCTCATTTAATTTCGACCATTGATTGAATTATGTTATAATTCAATCTCCACCCTTCATTCTTACCTGTTGCCCTAATTTTGACCTAACCCTAATGCACCCAGCAACATTCAATCTTAAGCATTGATCTTAGGGTTCTTGTCATCTTTTCATCCTGGCCACACATTCAAAATTGCAATTTTCATAAAAGGGCAATTTTGTTCTCATTTGCCTCTCTCAGCTCTCTTGACTTCTTGGCACTCTTAGTCTCTCATGTTTAGATTCCAATTTATGCTACTAGTCTTACAGTCATAGTCACTTACAGTCATAGTCATTTTAGTCCATTGTAGGGTCATTTTATTTTCTGCAAATCCTTCAACACTTGCATAGGGCTTAGTCTTTAGTCATAGTTGCTCACATAAATCTGAGGGCATTTTTATTTATCTGCAAGCTTAGGAGGTGTAACAAAGGTTAATCATGGAAGGTGGAGACTTAGGGTAACTTCATCCCTTTTGTCTTCACATTACTTCCTTTGTACTTTGTTACTTCATAGGAATTTTATTGTTATTGTGCTAACCCCACTTAATAATAATTTTAGGATTTTCCCTTGATTACACTCTTAACACCCGCAACAATTTCATGTATTAGATGAACAAAGCATCTAAGTTAGTCAATCATATAATCACTACTCCATCTTCCTAAGATAACATTTACTTGGTCAAATTGTGTCTTTATTGGAGGCAGAACCAAAATGGTATTAGGCATAAACATTCTCTCATATCATGCAGCAGGGTCAGGATTAGAACTGGATATGGAGTAAAACAGGGTTGAAAGTGGGACGGGAACCAGACTAGAACTGAAAAGAGTCGGAGGCGGGACTGGAATGGGGACATAACCAAAACATGGTTAGAGGTGGGACGGGAACAGGAATAAAACTAGAAACAAATGTTAGCAACCAAGTTCAACTTCCTCTTTGGATCCACTTCTGGCCAAAGTAAAGATAGTCATCATAATAATGAATGGGAGTGGAATAATTCTAGCTAACAGAGAGAATTTCAAACAAAGCGGTCATATGAACCATAAACCCTAGGTCACATGGGTCCCAAAGGAAACTAAACATAGCATAATGTAACCATCCAACAACTCCTCCATACAAAAGTCATTTAAACCATGGAAACGTTAAATTGTAAAACCCTAATTCACCCAACACCCTATTTCAAAAACTAGGGCACAACAAGAAACCCGTATGAACAGTCCAAAACCGATGTAAGAAAACCAGAAAAGGGTCTCAAAATGAAATACACTACCCAAGCAAGGAAACCCCTTACAAAATCAAAACCCTAGTCAAAACTAGAGCATGACAAAATGGACTTATCACGAGAGTGATAATAGAATAAACAACAAAACCAAGAACAATAAACGATAGACAAAAACCAAAACAGAACGGAATGGAAAAGAAAGAAACAAACAAGCAAAACAAAAAGAAAAGCACAAACATCAACATAGGAAACAAAAACAAAATAAAAAAGAACAAAATTCCTCCCGCGAATGTTCCAAAAAAACACACTCGAAAGAAGAATAGGAGAAAGAAAGACAAAGAAACCTACCTCAAAACGCTCCTCAGGATTGACCAGAAATATGCCAAGATTCGCTCCTCAATTCACCTCTATGATCAAATCAATATTTTGATAGTTTCCTAGCCTTGGTTCACTTAAATAATTCACATAATAATAACAATGAGGTAGTTTAAGCATAATTGAACCTTTAATCAATAATTCACGCGTGCAAACAGGTTGCATTTAATGCCATAAATGTGGTAGTTCAGGGATGGAGCTAATGACATGAACAAATAGTTAAGTCAAGCCCACTGAACATCAAAAGGTAAGGCAGATGTGGAGTTAGGTCAGAGACAAAGTAAAGAAGCTACACAAGGCTCTCAATTTGACTTCCAACCCCAGATCTGGCCCCGACAAAAGGACCGACTAGCAAACGACAAATGGAGACGGGAGTGGAGACAAAAACCAAAATGGAACTTTCACAAAGTTTGAAGGTCCATTCTGGTTCCAGAACTGGTCTCGACCAAAGGGAAAATAACAACACAAGAACAAGGGAAATGGGACCAGAGCAAACATCAGACCTACCCTGAACAACAAAAAGCAAGAAATAAAAAAGAGCGGAGTCAAAGTCGGGATGGGAACACAAAATGGAAACTTAAAACTTCCCTTTGTGAGTTCTAGTCCCGGTTCCGCTCCCACACAAGCCAGCAAAAAAACACAAGGAAACGACCAACAAACTGGAGAACGGACCAACCCAAGTGTTAGTCAAAAATAACCAACGAAACAAAGGAAAAAACAAACAAAAGGGCGCAGTCGGAGTTGAAACAAGATCCAAACTTCAAACCTTGAAAGAGTTCCATGTTTAGATTTGGTTTTGAACCCGCCTCTGACAGAAAAAAAAGATAGACTTAGGAGAAAAACAAATAACTCCTAAGACTCAACTAAACAACCAAAGGTGAACAAAAAAAAACAAAAAGGGGGGCCCATTTTATTCCAATACAAAATGGGGTGGTTATGCAAGGCATAACAAATGGCGACTCGGCTGGAAAAAAAAATGGTTAACCATTTTTTTAAGATATTGATGAATTTAGTCACCCCAAAATTTATAATTTATGAGACATGTTAACTTAAGTGTGATTAGAATATTTAAGTAAATTTGAGCTAGAATCTCAAATGTAGGACCAACATAAACTACTGCTTGAATCTGAGTGTGTGCATGCTTATGGTGCATCCTTTATTTGAGCTTTATCCACACATAAACAACTATATCTATGATCCAATCTACATGGGTTGAGTCCTTCTACTGTCATGTAATGGAATCCTGGGTATTGCTCCGCTGCTAGTCAGGCATCCATAGCCCCGATAGAGATACCTCTAGTTCTCTCAAAGCATTGCTCTATTGCCAACTAGGCATCCATAGCCCTGCTAGAGATACTTGAATTACCCATTTAGTATTGAGTTTGCCTTTATTTTAGTGCTTCTCTTTTTTTTATATCTCTTTTACAAGCCTTACTTGTGAAAAATATTTTCAAAAACCTTCTCAATACAAAGAATTTAATAGTCTGAGATGTGGGTTGAGAACTACAGTGGATCCTATGACATTCTTAGGGAAACAAATTTTTCACTTTAATCGAAGATATAATCACCCTGAGATGAATAGGCACTTTATAGTCAGATGTTTTATCTATTTTGTGACATATTTCAATAATAGTTCAGGAGGTTATCTACAATATACCTTACTCCTAAGAGCCTTTAGAATCATCCTAAAATGACCATAAGGCATGAATTTTAGAACAAAATCTTTCGACATATATGCCTAAAAATGCCTAAACCAATTTCTCTCCTAGTACCTACAGTATTCTTTGAATAACAACCCCAACGTTTCAAGATGGAAAGAAAAGAGAATCCCAAAAGAAGAAAATAGACACAAAACAAAAAAGGAAATGAAAAGAAAGAAAGAAACAACAAACAAACAAACAATTGAAGCAAAGAACCAATAATTACACAAAATAACATATATAAAATTAATTCAGAAACTCAAACCTTTACAATCCGAAGTAATGCTTGAGAAACTTCCCATTGACTAGCAATGGAACAGGTTCTCCTATCAAGGTGCTCAAACGAAAAGTATTCTCACCCAAGATCTTGGCCACTTGATACGGACCTAGCTAGAGTTTATCAAATTTCTAGTGATCACCCTTTTTCTCATTAGCCTTGTCCCACAACAACACCAGATCTGAGATTTTGAATGCCTTAATCTTAGCTCTTTTGTCAAACCAACATTTTACAACAACTTGATGCTTGAAAAACTATTGTAGAGCATTGTCTCTCTGTTCTTCCATATTTAAAAGGTTATTTAGTCTTACCTCAATTTGGTCATCTCTTGTATAAAACTCTTGCATGAACTTAAGAATAGGTATCTGTAAGTGTATGGGGAAAACTGGATCTTGGCCATAGACCAATTTAAAAGGGGAACTTCCTAGCATGACCTTAATATGGGTTCGATCTGCCCATAAGGAAAATCTTAACTGGATATGCCAGTCTCTAGGATTAATTTCAAGTAACTTCTTTATCACTTCTAACATATTCTTATTAGTAGATTCTGCTACACCATTTCCATGAGGATAATAGTTAGAGGAATATTCAAGATAATTTTATGTTCGTAAGCCCATTGTATAAATTTAGCAGATGAAAAGGAAAGGCCATTGTCACATACCAAGGCAAACGACACTCCAAACCTAGTAACAATATTTTCAGTGAGAAATTTGATAACCACATCAGTGGTGTTGTTCTTGCATGTTGAGCCTCAGTCCAACAGGTGCAATAGCCTATAGCAGTTGGGATGAATTTGTGTCCTATAGAAGAATTAGGATTAATAACCCCAACAAAATCTAGTACCCATTGGGAAAATGGTCTTACCTCATATACTAGTTGTAGAGGCATTGCTGGATTACGCTCCTTTGATGCAAAATTCTGACATGTATGACATGTCCTAACATGTTGATGTGCATCCCTGAACACATGGGGCCAATAATATCCTAACCTGAGGATTTGATGGGCCAAAGAGTTTTCTGATTCGTGTCTTGTTCCATGCCTACCATGGAATTCAGCCATGGCATGCTTACCTTCTTACCGATCCAAACATTGCAAGTACACCCCCTCATAATTTCTTTTGTATAGAGCCCCTCCCTTGAGCATATACTGAGCACTCTTCATTATCAGTGCCCTTCTCTGGGTAGCATTCATTCCTTTTGGGCATCTGTTATTGAGAAGGAAGAAGATCAAGTCAGTATACCATGGGTCCTTGGTAAATGAGTGCACAGTATATTGTTGATAGGTAATATTCTTGTCAACATCTGCCATGGCCTTTGATAAACCCTATCCTCAGACAAGTTTCATTGGATGGATTTATAAATCATACTCTTGCAGGATAGCCATCCATTTTCCTCTTCTTTCCCCTAATTCGCTTTGCATAAGGAGAGACTTAATCGCTGGATCAGGCACTATAGCAATAACTTGGCTTCTCAAAATGTAATTCCTAAACTTTTTTACTACTCGTACCAATACAAAGGCCTATTTCTTCAAGGGAGGGTACCTGACTTCTACATTCTTGAATGGTGAGCTCATGAAGGAAATTGGTCTTTCATCTCCTTCGCCTCTACGTTGTGTTAGGATTGATGCGTATGAATGATCAGATGCAAATGAATAAATGTAAAAGGGCCTTAGATAATCTGGGCTAGTCAAGACTGGTGCCTCAGATATTGATTTCTTAATCTACGAAAATGCATATTTATCCTCATTGCTCCATTCAATTTTATCATCTTTCTTCATCATCTCATTGAGGGGTTTGACAATTTCTACAAACCCTGTTATGAACTTCTTACAAAACTAATCCTTCTGAAGAAGGACCTCATCTCCTTTTTACTACCTAGCATCGTCAATTTCAAAATAGCCTCAACTCTATTAGGATCTATGGATATTCCCTTTTCTGATATCACATGCCCTAGAAGTTTCCCTTTAGAAACTCCAAAGACACACTTCTTGGGATTTAGAGATACTCTGTAGCTGATAGATCTTTTAAGGACCTTTGCTAAATCAGCAACATGATCCTTTCTTTTCTTGGAAAATATTTCCAAGTCATCTACATATATAATAATGCACTTACCTATCAAATCTTTAAAAGCCACATCCATTGCACACTGAAAGGTAGCTCCAGCATTAATGATGCCAAATGGCATGCGTCGATAGGAAAATGTCCCCCATTTTGTAGTGAAGGAAGTTTTCATCCTGTCCTCATGACTGACAAGCACTTGGTTATATCCAGAATAGCCATCTAAGAACGACATCATTTGGGATCCATTAATAGTTTGTAATACCTCATCAAGAGAAGGAAGTGGATAGTTATCCTTCTCTAAGGATTTGTTCAGATTCCTGAAATCAACACACAACATGATCTCCCCACTTTTCTTACGTACTGGAACTAGATTGGCAACCCATGTCAAGTGCCAAACTAGGAAGATGATTCTTGCTGATAAAATATTTTGCACTTCCTTCTATATTAAAGGCTCGATCAAAGCGTTGATCGAGCGTTGCTTTTGACAAAAGGGCTTAGCTTCTGGCCTCAGCGGTATTGTGTGTGTGATCACAGAGGTGTCAAAAGTATTCAAATCTTCATAACTCTAGGAAATTACTGCAATTTATTCTTTTAACACCTTAATTATTTTAGTTATGATCTCCTCAAGGTAGGTCTTTCCTATAAGGGCATTTCATTCAAGGCCTGAATCCGCCAGATTAATGGATTCATACTTCCCTTCTTCACTTTGCGTTGGCACTCTCTCCTGAGCCCGAGGATTAGAATCAAATATCCTTTCTAAGGCTACCATCCCCTTGGGGATGTTGTTACTCTTTAAGTTCATTACTCCTTCTGTATCATAACCTTCAAGGTCCCATTCCCCTTGATCTCTATCTAATTCATCTATGATATACCCTTCAAAGACATCTGAACTTTCCAAGAAGGCAAGTATGTGTTGGTTGCCATCGAAGACCTAAAAATTCTAAACATTATCAAGAACTGCTGGGATTGAAACTAGCTCAACTAAAAATATTTTCAATTTGGAGTCCTGCATAGGCTCCAAAGTACTAGCAATAACTACCAAAGCATCTACAATCCAATTTTGTTCCCTAGGAATCAAAGTAATTCCAAAAGCGTCAAAGTCCTCAATCAAATTCCAAACCCTATTTTTGTAAGCAACCAATTTTTTATTATGGCAAGTATATTTGCTGTGAACCTGTTTGAAAAATACTTCAGAGTCCCCCATCACCATTAGAGATGTGACCTTCTAGTGAGCAAATACTAAGCCCCTAGCAAGTTCTTCGTACTCTGCCACATTGTTTGTGCAACCGAACTATAGTCTATAGGAAGCAAAGTAAGTCTTCCCCTTTGGATTGGTTAATTCCACCCCTGCTCCACTTCCTGATTTGGACCTAGAGCCATCAAACTTCAGACTCCATAATTGATCTAGGGTTGGGATGTCTTTCCTTTTTTGGTCTACGGTATTTTTCTTGGCAGAAGTATATGGCAGTTCAGACTGATGCTGATCATCAATATTTGAAAGTGATTGGGAGCATAGTTCATTAGAAGATTCTGCTACATTGAAATTTTTCTCAAGAAGTGATTCTTGAACCTCCCCTTGAGTTGGGTCATGATTTATCACTTTTGTTACCAATTCCATAGGCATTAGAAGTGCTTCCGGAGTAAGTATAATTGGAAAAGATTGATGTTGGTCAGTCTATAGTTGTGATTTAGAACATAGAACCTGAGTCTACTCAAGTTGAGAAGATGATTCCCTTTGAGAAAAGCTAGCTCTTGTAAGGATGGTTGCATCCTTTACTTGAAATGTAAATTCATTAGTAGGGGTCTGGGGTTGACATTCACTAATTTCTTCTACCAAGGAGACATGTTTTAAGATATTTACACAAGGTTGGCAAGTTAACTCAGAATGATTCTGGTAGTGAACCCTACACCAGTTAGGAAGTAGGAGACTCCACATATCAACCTCTTCACCTAGTACCATCCTATCCTATTGTAATTTCGTTATTAGGAATTGTTGATTAACAGTAATCATTGGGTCATTTTACTCTGAGAGGGGTGAGTGATCAAAAAGAAGTACTGAAAAATTCATGATCTCCTCCTACTTGTAAACTCCTATCTCAGTTTCAAAATAGGCTACCTCATTAGGGGAATCATACTCTGTAATCATATGTTTGAGCCTGGGCTCACTCTCAATTTTGATTTTGCTTGATATCCCTTTCCAGGGCAGCCACATGTGTGAGAAATCCAAAGACAAATATCCACCTAGACTTTTCATCAGGTCTCTGCTCAAGAGCATCCCATAGGTTTCTAGGATATATATGACTTGGATATCCACATAAGTTTGGATCCTTTGATCAAATCCAATCTGTACATGGATATTTTTTTACTCTCCTACCACATTAACTTTTGTTTTGTCTAACTAGATAACCTTTTTATTTGTCTGGATTGGGCTCAGACCTAACTTACTACAAATGGAAAATGGCATGGCATTCCCCGACGCCCCAGAATCTAGCAGACAGTTATGTAAATTCTTTCCAAAAATTCTAAGACTTAGCAAGAAGGGTGGAGTACCATTCTTACCTTTGTAGAGTGTTGCATTCATCTCATTAGCAGGAGTTACCTTTTCTCTTCCTTTTGACCTATCTGCTTCCCCCAAGGCTTTCAACAAGATTTCCTTTTGAGCCAGGCACCATTTCAAAATATCAAAGAAATTCCTATTGGAATTCTAGTTGAAATTATAATTCTAATTGGGACTTTGGTTAAGGTAACCACCCTGATTAGAATATCCTCCCTAATTCTGAAAACCTTGGTTTTGGTTTTGAGGGGGATTTTGTCTAAGTTGAGCCATGTCATTAGACATCTGAGATAATGTCTTTTTGAGAGTCTCCATCTCATTGGTCAGTTGGAGAGTCTTTTCACTTTCTACATTCTTCACAGCAAAAGATTGATTAACTAAACTTGATCCTCCAGTTTGGTTTTATTAATTTTGATTTTGCTGGGAGGAATCCTAGGGACCATTGTTAAAAAATGGCAAGGGAGGTGAAGCTTGGAATTTAGACATGGGTCCATATTGGGAATAGGACATCCCTGGGACCATATTGAATAGAGGGGGTGGATTGGATATTTGGTATCCTATAAGAGGGAGAACTCCTCCTAGACTCCCGAACTGCAGGCTTATCTGTTGTTGCAACTGAATGGCGAGATGATATACCTTGGCCAAAGAATCAGTTTCATTAGCATTGTATGTCCTTTTTAAGAATAAGCCAATCAAAGGATCTACAACCCTCAAGTATTCCAAAATGGACATGTTCTTATCCACTAGGTAAGGATCTTGCAACCTCTGGTACATTTTCTGGAACCTGGTGTTGAATAGAGGGAGCGGTTCATAATGTTCTTTTCTTATGGTGGAAAACTGGTGGTAAAGGATAGTAGGGTCTACGCAAACCCTTAACTGGTTGATAAAGGCATTCTCTAAATTTTTCCAACTTAGAACCGACCCTTGGGGTAAGTTCAGGTACCAATTGTATGCCATGTCTCCCAACAAATAGGGGAACAATCTGCACAAAACATCCTGATGAGCCACCTAAGCATAGGTACAGGGATCTTTAAATGTCTGTATGTGCTCATAGACACTTCTTGACTCCCCATGCATGTACTTAGGAAAGAACCTCTCTGGGTTCTTTGGGAGATTATGTATACCTCCAGGTATAGTCCCTAATGGTGAAGGGTTATTAATAAAGTAAACCATAGGTCTTGGCAGTCATACAGGTTGAGCAGGTTGTGGAATGGGTGAAGGTGGCCAGTGACGTGGTGTAGGTGAGTTTGGTGGAAACCCAGGTGGGGTGAGTGGAGGTGATAAAGGTTGGATCAAGACTCTACAAGCTTGAGGCCTATGCCCAACAAGGGTTTGGAGTTCAACAAGCGGTTCAGGATTCTAAGAATATCTAAGAACTCTCTCGTACCTATCTGGTGAGAATGACCCAATGTGAGCTAGCTTGTTCTTCAGGCCCTCCTTCTATCACCAGATTTGTTGAGGGTTAAAAAAGCACAACAAAATTAAACAAAATATTACTATTCTATTTCTCTTGAAAGAGAAAGATAACACATGGAGATCTAACTCCCAAGGTCTTAGTAATTAGCTCTCAATTATGTTGATTTCACTCAGTGGTTGATATAACTGTAATGTTCAAGGGGCCTTTCCTGGTAACAAGAAACAAGACTGCACAACATTAAGTAGTCTACGTTTAGGGGGTTTTAAATAAAAGAAAAAGATGAAATAAAGCTTTAAATAAAGGAAACGTGAGTAAAATTCTTATATACCCAGACATGCATATCAATAATGAGTATTCATTTCACCTAACCACAAATATAGCAAGATGCAATCCATAGAATAAACTATGCCACTGCATACATCCATAATGCTAATTCAGATACCATCAATTTTCATTAAACTCACTTCAAACAAATCACTCACTCATCATCCAAAACATAGATCAAAAGAATACAATAACAATTTAATTCACAGATAATCCAATGATATGATCTTGAATTCGGTTCCTTCTATTGATTTTCATCAAATAAGAAACAATTAAGCACAACAAAACCACTGGTGTATGGATTAATCATGTATCATTAACCTTATCAAAATGGATCCAAACTTTAAAATCATGACATGAAAACGTATAAAAACTGTAAAATAATCAAGCCTTTTATTGAACTTTTTAGAGTATCTTTCTAAAACATTGAAATCCTAGATCTAGTTTCTATCTACTATCATCAGGTTGTTGATCTCTCTTCAATTAGCTGACCTTTACAAAGTAGATTCTAATCATACATATAGAGTGCCACATGCACAAGTTTCTCAATCATCAATCAAGATCCACCATTCATGGAGTTGAAACTAAAAGTAGAAGTAGACTCAAGAACCCCTGTTTTCAAGGCTGCTCACTCCGTTGTACCAAAAAAAAGGAAATATGATATTCCAAGAAGGAAGTGAAACTCACGGATCAAACTCAGATTTGAACTTATGTCAAAATCCGCTAAAAGAGGAAAAGAGCAGATGGAGTATGGTAAAAAGTGTTAGTCACTTTTGCTCTGAATGCTCAAGGATATACTCATCATAACTGGAGAATATCTATTGAAGAATACTTAAATCTGGCCCATCCAACCAATCACTTTCAAATTTGATTCTTTCAAATTCTGTAGAAACCAACTTTTGCATTTCCTTTAACTTGATGAGCTCCTTTCTAGCAACTCTTACCTCCTCTTGGATATCCATAAATTGATCTAGCAATAAATTCTCCCCATCATCTCCCTTTTACATAATCTCCTCAAACCTACCCCTCCATTTCTCCCTTAGTTTATCCAATGACAGGCCTTCTTTATTGGAGGAATCTAAGTTGATTAAAATGGACACAACTTCCTCTAACTCAACCATCTATTGGTTCAAGTCTTTACTGATTTCTTTGACTTCTTCTTAATGTCCATGCATAGCTCTAGATTTGTATCTTATGATTCTCACAGTCTTTTCCACAAAATCTTCATTACCATGCTCAATAATTGAATATTCTAACAAGGTGGATTTGGGAATTTTGCTAACATCTTCAAGCTTTTTAACATATTCCTTATATTCATCATCCTGCTTGTCTAGATCCTTGGCTTGTTGGTCTAGATATTCTGCTAATTCAAGAGAAGCTTTATGAATCTCAAAACCCTCAACAAGAACATCATCAACCTCCTGGTTGAGATTATCCAACCATTTATCCATCATTCTTACCTTGCTCTTCATTTGGACCAAATCATCTGCTTCCTTTTTGGTTAACAAAACTAGGGATTTAGGAAGACCAGCTTGTTGGGAAATGGGACTTGAGACATCCTTTAAAAACCTATGAAACTGATCCAATTGAGTCTTAAGTTCATCCTTCCTTTTTTTATTCTTGATCATTCGGGTTTTAGTTGAAGAGGCCACAATATCAATCAAACTCATCTGCCGGTTTCTTGTAGGCTTTCCCAAATTTACTGCCCCCAACTGATAATTAGTGATTTGCATATCATCTCGGCTCTTCTCCATTATGGGAATGGCACATTCAACAATGATATCTCCAGCATTAGTGATCCTGGTAGAGTGAAGAACCCGGGCCTTCTTCTTAGGTTTCTCTTTCCCAATTTCTTTCATCATTTCTTCCCAATTCAATGGTTGTGGTTGAACAACTTGTTTCCTTTCCAATTCCAGTTTTAGCCAAGTAGGAGAAATAGGAGTAGTGACTGCCTGGGCTAAAGAAGAAGCAGCAGTAGTGGCAGACAAAGATTGTAACAATGTAGGCCTTGGTTGAGAATCAACCTCCTGCACCTTTTGTTGATCAATTTGCTCCCTTTCCCATGCTAACCTTTATCCTTCCTCTTTATCCTTTTGTTCTTGTAGCCTTTTAGCCTCTAGCTCCTTCTTTAAACATTCCTCTTCCTCTTTCTTCTTTTCTAACATTTGATCCCACTGCTTCAATTCTTCAACATAGTCCCATGCCTCCTTGGACTTCCTTTAATACTCAACAATCTCAACAACTTCTCTTTCCTTGTTCAAATGTTCTTGCTCTTCCCTTTTTCTATAGGCCTCTTCTTGTTCCTTGAGCATAGCTTCTATAGCCTCTCTTTCTCTTCTTTGTTGGCCCTTTTCCTCTTCTAGGTCATGAATCTTCTGCTGCATCAATAACCTATCTCTCTCTTCCTGCATCCTGAGCTCCTACTCCTTTTGTTGTTGTTGTTGAGCTAGTTCATCAACCTTGACCTTATCTTCCAATTCCTTCTGCTCGGCTTCCAACTCAGATTGTGCTCTGGCCTCTTCTTCTTGTATCTTAACTGATGCCTCAGCTTGCGCCTTAACATAAGCTTCTCTTTTTGCATCCTCAGAGATTTTACACTAATCCTCTTTAGTCAATATGTGTTTGGTGCATGCATCATATGTCATATCCAAAGATGTTGATACATGATGCTCTTTATCAGAGGGAGTCTTTTCTGAATCCGTTTCTATATTATGTATCTCAACCTCATCTTCCATTTTCCTCAATATTTCTGCATCACCATGGAGAGCTCCCTTTGGTGATTCTTGACCTAACTCTTGTGCATCAAAGGGATGAGTAGGTACCTCTCCTATAGCAGATGTAGAAACACCCACCTTTGCAGTTGTTTCATCTTCATGTACCTCTAGAAGGTCTTGAGGAACCATCTCCTCTTCTTGTGCACTAGAAGGCATAAACTCTAAAGGTTCCTTAGGTGACATCCTTCTCTTTTCCCTTTTATATCCTTGGGTGGTACCTGCAGCCTTCCTCTTCTTAGATGATGTAGCCTCAGTCTGATTAGTCCTCAAAATCACCCATTGAATACTCCAGTCCAGCATCGGTCTTGCAATTTGCTTTATGTCGATCATAAGTGGGATAGGTATCCTTTCATAATTCCTCCTCCTAAGGTTATATTCATCTTGCAATTCCTCCCAAAAATCCTCCAACAGATTAAAGTGCTCAAAAAACATTAGGGAGCAAAGCCCTCCTCTTGTGGTTGGGGTCATAGTATTTCCTAGTAGTGTACAAGCCCAAATTCAAATAAACCAATTCATCAAAAATAGCCTTAGCTGCCTGAATGTGTGGATAGCAAAAGGCTCCTAGCTTCATTGTAAATTTATGGCAACCGGTCTTGTGTTTGTTGCCAAACTGAAAATTAACAGCCAAGGATTGATAAATAAACTCCATTAGGATGATCCTATCACCACAACACCTTGGTAGCAAATGGGGGTGACCATCACTTCTTCTGTCCTTGGGCTTCCCCCAATATACATACTATCTGAAGTCCAGGAAACATCCCCACTCGAGCAGCTACATAAACCACATAGGAGGTCATAAAGAAACACTTGGTTTCTCTCACCTTTATCATCTAATTGTTAATTTGGTCTGATACTATCATTGACCAGTCAAATTGTTGACTCCCATCCAAAATAGTTTGAATGAAAGGAAACATCCATTCTTTAAATAGTGAAGCATCCCTTTTACCAAACACCCTAGAGAGAAACATGATTATATCTCCAATTTCTTTATTAAAGTCTTCCCTCTTAGGCTGGTCTGGAAGCTTGGTCAGAGACTTCTTCTCCACCCTCATCCAAGTATTATTCATGTGAAACCTATTCCTCTCCTTGTTATCACTGTAAAGCTTCAAAGCCTCTGCCTCATTTAATTGCCTAGGATTCTTGGGATTAGGTATATTAAACAAGAATTTGATCATTGGAGGCATGAAGTCAATAATCACATTTCCCTTTACATCCACACACTACCTTATAGCAGGGTTATATGCTCCAGTTGCTGCAAGAATCAACTCCGGACATTGGAAAAATAAGGGAAAAAGTGCAACATGTACCAATTCCAACTGAACAATCCTTTTTTTCCTTCCTGTGACCTACTCCTCAGTGAATGTCTCCTCATGCAATTATTCATAGTTAAAAGGACCCAAATTGGTGTCAGTAATATTAGTCCAATCGGAGTCAGTTTTGCTAGCTATGAGGAAGGCCTCCCTATGCTTACATCTCAAGGTATATGGGAGTTGTTCCACTTTGATCTTATTTGACCTAACTCCTTGCCATTAAGTTTCACTTGGATGGCTCCTTTGAGAGGCCTCATCTAATGCTCCTGACATTTCTTAACACCTGCAACAATTTCCTATATTAGATGAATAAAGCATCTAAGTTAGTCAATCATATAATCACTGCTCCATCTTCCTAAGATAACATTTACTTGGTCAAATTTTTCCTTTATCGAAGGCAGAACCAGAATGGTATTAGGCATAAACAATCTCTCCTATCATGTGGCAGGGCTGAGATTGGAACTAGATATGGAGTAAAATAGGGTCTAAAATGGGACAGAAACCAGACTAGAACCTAAAAGGGTCAGAGGAGGAACTAGAACGGGGACAGAACTAAAACATGGTCGGAGGCAGCACGGGAATGGGAATAGAACCTAAAACAAAAGTTAGCAACCAAGTTCAACTTCCTCTCTGGATCCACTTCCGATCGGAGTAAAGATATTCATCATAATAATGAATGGGAGTGGAATAATTCCAGCTAATGGAGAGTATTTTAAAAAAAGCGGTCATATGAACCATAAACCCTAGGTCACATGGGTCCCAAAGGAAACTAAACATAGCATAATGTAACCATCCAACAAATCATCCATACAAAAGTCATTTAAACCATGGAAACGTTAAATTGTAAAACCCTAATTCACCTGACACCCTATTTCAAAAACTAGGGCACAACAAGAAACCTATTCGAACAATCCAAAACCGATATGAGAAAACCAGAACAGGGTCTCAAAATGAAATACACTACCCAAGCAAGGAAACCCCTTCCAAAATCGAAACCCTAGTCAAAACCAGAGCACGACAAAACAAACCTGTCATGAAAGCGACAACAAAACAAACAAAAAAACCAAGAACGACAAACGATAAGCAAAACAAAAAGAAAAGCAAAAACACCAACACAGGAAACAAAAACAAAAGAACAAAAGAAAAAAAGACCTCCCGCAAATGTGCCAAATCAACACACTCGAAAGAAGAACAGGAGAAAGAAAGACAAAGAAACCTACCTCAAAATGCTCCTCAGGATTGACTAGAAATATGCCAAGATTCGCTCCACAATTCACCTCCGTGATCAAATCAATCTTTCGAGACTTTCCTGGCCTTGGTTCGCTTAAAAAATTCACATAATAATAACAATGAGGCAGTTTAAGCATAATTAAACCTTTAATCAATAATTCACGCATGAAAACAGGCTGCATTTAATGCCATAAATGTGGTAGTTCGGGGACGGAGCTAACGATGTGAACAAACAATTAAGTCAAGTCCACTGAACGTCAAAAGGTAAGGTGAACGCAAAGCCAGGTCGGAGACAAAGTAAAGAATCTACAAAAAGCTCCCAATTTCACTTCCAACCCCAAATTCGGCCCTGACAAAAGGACCAACTAGCAAACAACAAACGGAGATGGGAGCGAAGACAAAAACTGAAATGGAACTTTCACAAAGTTTGAAGGTCCATTTTGGTTCTAGATCTGGTCCCGACCAAAGGGCAAAGAACAACACAAGAACAAGGAAAGCGGGACCGGAGAGAACACCAAACCTGGCCCAAACAACAAAAAGCGAGAAAGAAAAAAGAGCAGAGTCGAAGTTGGGATGGGAACACAAAATGGAAACTTAAAAATTCCCTTTGTGAGTTCTAGTCCCGGTTCCACTCCCGCACGAGCCAACAAACAAAACACAAGGAAATGACTAACAAATCGGAGAACGGACCAACCCAAGTGTTAGTCAAAAACAACCAATGAAACAAAGGGAAAAACAAACAAAAGGGTGGAGTCGGAATCGGAACAAGATCCAAACTTCAAACCTTGAAAGAGTTCCATGTTTAGATTTGGTTTTGAACCCGCCTCCGATAGAACAAAAGACAGACTTAGGAGAAAAACAAAGAACTCCTAAGACCCAACCAAACAACGAAAGGAAAACAAAACAAAACAAAAAGGGGGACCGATTTTATTCCAATAAAAAATGGGGTGGTTATGCAAGTCATAATAGGTATTATCTATCCCTCTTCAATTAAAACCCCTAAGATGGAGTTTTTAAAGACTTAAATCATTAGTTTTTTTCTAAAAATAGTGATTTCAGGAAAAAATCAGCACGTCCCAAAAGTGAGATACACTATTGTGGAAGCACCCACCTTTTAGTCTCCTATTGAAGAACCAAAAATATTCGTAGTCAGATAGATATTTTCCTCTGACTCCAATTGGAAGCAATCGTACTTGTGAGAGGGACAAATTAGACAAATGAACATAGTCCATGACATATAATATGCTATTCATAAACATGAAACATAAAAGCACATGATAAAATTTTCCAAAAAAAAAGACCAATGCAACATTATTTTGCAAACATTGAGACGTTAAATACAAATTTTCCAAGCTTTGCTAATAGATTGATGGCTACCCAAGCAATGAATACATAGTTAATGCATTATAAGCTTCCACAATTGAAAAAAATAACATATAATATGTTATTCATAAAAATGAAACACAAAAACATATGATAAAATTTGCAAAAAAATAGAAAAACATGATAATTTTTAGCAAAAATTCAGACATTAAATACAAATTTTGCAAGTTTTGTTGATAGGTTGGTCGCTACCCAAGCAATGAATACATAGTTAATGCATTGAATGCCTCCATAGTTGAAAAGACCTTGCTGAAAGCATTCAATTTAGTATTATTTGTTGTTGTAAATCCTAATTGGGTGATCCCACAATACTAGTTTACAATTTTTGGCCAAAATGGACATTGAAATATATTTTTTAACTAAATCTTCACTTTCGAGCACCTATAGCAGCTAAACCATGAGGAATTTTAAGATGATGCAAACTAGTGATTCATGAAATTTTTTCTATAGATTCTAAATATATTTTTTTCAAAATTTTTGGAATCATATTGCACTTATTTTTCCATCTCCTTCAAAAACTAGTTTTTTTTCAGAAAACAACATTTTTAAGGAGTGACGCTCACCGTATACAACATAACTTTTTTTCCATGAAGGATAAAATTCTTTTTTTTTTGAATTTAGATTTGTAACTACAATATCTAGTGCTTCCAATTGGTGTTGTAGTGTTTTATTGAATATTTTTTCCTTAATCAAGTTTTGAAGTCAAGCCAATTACAATTCAGACATAGGCGGACCATATACAACGTAAATTTTTTTGTATGTATCAAAATTCAATTTTTTTTTGTTGGATCAATGACTTCAATATCTAGTGCGCTCATATTTTTCAAAAAAATAAAATTTATAATCTACTATTTTTCTGCATGTGCATAACAAAGAGCTTGATTTTTAGTGAAAAACCTATGTTTAATAAACTTAAAAAAACAAATACATAATAAAACCAAAACATATTAAAATTGTATTCATTGGATAGCTTGTTCTGAGGACTACCATCATCTAGTTGGGTCTATCAAGTCTCCACTTTCATCCTCAACCTGAGCTTCAAAGAGAAAAATTCTGGAGTTTTTTGGTGCCAAAGGGTGAGAAGGTGGGAAAAGGGGGGTTTGGGTGAACCAGGGTTCGCTCGAACCCTGGTTCGAGCGAACCCCCTTTCAAAAAAGATTTTCTTTCTATTTTTTTGTGGGAATGGTGGTACCTTGCATTTAATGGGTTCGCTCGAACCAAGGTTCTAGTGAACCCTCTTTTGGTTCACTCAAACCAAAAAATTGTTTGAACCCCAAAACCCTTTTTTTGCATGGGGTCATTTTTTGCAACTTTTCCTTCCTCACTCGAATTGTAAACAAATTTTTTGGGTTTACCCAATTGTACAAATGAGTATATTCAATGACATATGACATAGAGCACTTGAAGATAAGGAGTAGGTTACTATTGCAATGGTTTCATTTGCAATTGACATATAATAAGCAATTTACCTCTTTTTCTATTGGTTGGAGTAGGCCTATTATTCATTTTTGTTAAAGTAAATTAGGAAAATAGGAGGACATTATATATTTTGCAAACACTTAATCACTAGATGCAAATTTTGCTAGCTTTGGCGACAGGCTGATAGGTATTGAAGCAATCAATGCATATTTAATGCATTAAATGGTATGACTATCGGATCAAAAACAATAGTCTGTTAAATGAAAATTGTGTGAGATAATATGGTATTCATAAGCATGTAATAGAAAAACACATGAGAATTTTGGTTCAAGAATTTGACTTTCCAAATAGACAGATGGGCTTAATGAATGACATGCCATGTAATTCATAAACATGAAACTATTTTTTGCTCAAAAGCAAGTTGATTTTGCAATCAAAGGTATGCATAATTGCAACCATGGGATATGCAATTCATTGGTTAAATATTTGTTATAATTTATAGTGTTTTCCTACTCTCCTAATTTTCTTAAACGAAAAATCAATAATATATCTAGTGCATTAATTATGCATTCACTGATGTAGTGCCAACCAGTCTGTTGGGAAAGCTTGTGCAATTTGCATCCAATGATTAAATATTTTCTAAAATATATAATGTCCTATTCTTCTAAATTACCTAATAAAAAATGAATAGTAGACCTACTACAAGACAACCAAATTTGATTGGCCAAGTAAGTATTACAATAGCAAATAAGAAAATTAAGAATTGAATGCACATTGTGTCAATTCTAATGTCGCCATGTACTTGATGTGCCTAGAATTTTGCTCAGAGGAAAGTTACTATTGAATCAAGGTAGGTCCCTATTGCAATTGTAGTGTACATTGGATATGGAATGCTTGTTGATCAATCTATAGCTATTGCATTAAATGCTTGCATGGTCGATGAGACATTGTCCAAAGTATACAGGTTTCCCTTTTGTAATTCTCATTTGTTTACTATGCCTAAATTCCAAAGGAAACAATTGCATATGTAACCTACTTCTCAGTTTCAACTATTTCATCGCTCACAAAGTTGACTTGGCTATAATCATGCATTTACAAAAAAAAAAAGTTCTTCGGGGCATTTCCAAATCATACTTGAATGCATCAAGCAAAAGGAAAATTTGTTTGAAGTCAATATTGTCAACTATTTACATGTAACACCCTTACGTTGTCACCATGCATGGATGCATCCTACATTTAGCAAGTATGGAGAGCATGGAAGTGTAGACAAGCCTTCTTTTTTATCCTATCTACCATTGTAACTTTCCTGTAAAATAGTATTGCTTTATATGCCTTGCTAAGGCTATTGCATACTGACAGGAGGCTATCAATCATTGGGATTGGCCCCTATTGCTATCCTTAGCATATCATGTTTCCTAGGAAAGCTTTTAGTTTGATATCTCTGCTAAAAAATGTTCGCTGCATCATCTTTGTTTTGTTTCTAGAAAATTCCCAATTTTAAAATACTATTTTTTTAAATAATCCTGTGTCATATGTTTTTTGGCAATATGACATCCAATTTTCCCATTTTTTGATTATTTATTGGATTAATAAAGTGTTCACATTTGTACTAAACCAATCTTTCTTCTACAAATGTCCTCTACCTTCCAAACAATAAAACACTTCTCTCTACCTCAATGTTCTTCACAGAATTTTCATATCATATTCTTGTGCATCAATCAAAGGACAAATTTGTTTCTATTATATATTCTCACACATTTACATGTAACACCCTTGCCATTCTCACTATCTATGCACTTAGTTGATGTATGGAAGGTATGCAGTGCAACGAGGAATAGAGAAGCATTCATGTTTACACCTATTCACCATTAACACATTACGAGGTATTGGGATTGCTCCATACCACTAGCCTCAGCTTATTGTTTTTTACGAGACTTCTCAATGATGTAAGTGGATTAATATTTGGAAAAAAATTAATAAATATTTAAACCTCAAGTCTAGCTATAAATTGTTCACGTTTGTAGAAATTCAAGGGCTACTCTATGGTTTGTTACCAACAAGCATTTCATGTCCCTGGATTTTTTCCAATAGAAAGGATACTGTTGCAGTTAGGCCAGGTTGCTATTGTAATTTTTTGATGCATCGTAGGCAGTTTCCAATTAGTTCAAGATTCAAGAATCTAACTTTCCAAATAGGTAGATGGGCATAGTAAATGATATGCCATGTAATTCATAAACAAAGAACTATTTTTTTTCCCAAGAGCATGTTTCTTTTGCAGTTAGAAATATGGATAATGCAATAATGGGATATGCAATTAATTGGTTAAATATTTGCAACAATTTATAGTGCCTTTCCACTCTCATAATTTCCTTAAACAAAAATGAATAATAGACCTAGTGCAGTAATCATGCATTCACTACTATAGTGCCAAGCAACCCACTAGGAAAGCTTGTGCAATTTGCATCCACTAACTAGATATTTTCCAAAATATATAATGTTCTATTTTCCTAGTTTACTTAAATAAAAATGAATAGCAGACCTAGTACAAGACAACCAAATTTAGTTGCCCAAGTAAGTATTACAAATGTAAATGAGAAAATTAAGAATTGTTCATGCAAATTGTGACAACTTTGACAACAAGTTGGTAGGTACTAAAATAGTCAACGCATGTTTAATGCATTAAATGGTATGATTGGCGGATCAGAAATAGTAGTCTATTAAATGAAAATTGTGCAAGATAATATGGTATTCATAAACATGAAACACATATTCACATGATAAAATTTTCAAAAAAATAGACTAACGTTATAAATTTTCGCAAACATGTAGACATCAAAAACAAATTTTGTGAGCTTTGTTGATAGGCTCATCCCTACCCAAGCAATGAATACTTAGTCAATTCATTGAATGCCTCCACAATCAACAAGACCTTTCTCAAAGAATTCAGTTTTTCATGTGGTAATTCTTGTTTGTTGCAATAGTCACCTACTCCTTGGCCTCAACTATTCCATGTTTATCAGTTACATAGCATATGTCATTTATTGTACCCATTTTTCCCCTTAGCCCTTGTAACAACAAGTGAAACTTGTAGCTATAAAGTATTGTAAACAAATAGACAAGCCACTCATCAGTAGTGCATTGTTCCTAAAATGAAGAACACGGAGAGCTACAAACACACAAGCTTTTCAATAAACAATAAACAAACTAGAATTAGCAAAAATAAAACCTAGCATTCCCCTGAGATTTCATGAATTAACTATTCATTTACTGCTTCCATACCCACTAGCTCTCCAACACATCTCAAATAATTTTCATTTAATGGATTAAACATGTATTCAATACTTTAGGATTAAATATTTTCTAGTATATATAATGTTCCCCCATTTCACTAATTTACTTAAACAAAAATGAATAATAGGCCTACTCCAACCGATGGAAAAAGAGATAAAACATAATTTTCAAACATGAATTTTTTTTCCTTATATCCCAACTATAGAAAAAATAGAAATTAAACAATACAACTTGATTCATTGAGAAACTATTTCAAAAATGAATTCAACAGTTGCAATGGTAAGTTGCTTTTATAAAAAATAGTTCCATGTTTATCAATTACATGGCATGCCATTCACTATGCTCATTTGTCTATTCGTCAAGTCAAATTCTTGAACCAAGCTTCTCCCTTATTATTTACAACTCTTCTAAGGCATTATTTTTAGGCACATTGGAAGACTTAAAATTCATTGCAAACAAAAGGGTAGAATGATACAAGAATATGACCTTTCAGTTCCTTTTTCAACAGCCAAGTATGTTTGCAGCGATATAGTTGTTTGCGTCTGTCTCCAATCGCAAAAAATGGTTCCTGTTATAAAGACAAATTTGACAAATCAGCACAACTCATGACATATAATATGGTATTCATAAACATGAAACATAGAAGCATATGAAGAAATTTGCAAAAAAATAGATAAACATGATAATTTTTTGCAAACATTAAATTAAAATTTTGTGAGCTTAGTTGATAAGCTAGTGGCCACTCAAGCAATCATAGACAGTTGAAGCTAAGGAGTAGGTTACTATTGCAATGGTTTTATTTGCAATTCAAAGATAATAAACAATTAATCTCTTTTTCTATTGGTTGGAGCAAGTCTATTATTCAACTTTGTTAAAGTAAATTAGGAAAATTTGAGAACATTATATATTTTGCAAATATTTAATCACTAGATACAAATTGTGTCAGCTTTGGTAGCAGAGTGGTAGATACTAAACCAGTGAATACATGTTTAATGCATTAAATGGTATGACTAGTGGATCAGAAACAATAGTATATTAAATGCAAATTGTGGGAGATTTGTAGGTGGGCTTGTGGGTATGTATGCTATGAATGCATAGCTAATGCATGGAATTCCAAGGAAGCGATTGGTTTTATTTGTGCCAATTTTCATTTTTTATTGTCTATTGAGAAACTTGTATGTTTTTAGCTCTTGATTTCCCTCTTCCATGTTTCCTAAGTCTATGAGGCCCTTGAATACTGGAGAAGCTATAGAGTTTTGTTTCAACAATTATCTCAATAGCTTTTTTTTCTGATTAAATCAGTAAGCATTAACATTCACTTTATAAGAAAACATAGGAAATGCACTAAACATTTTTAGCAAAGAAAGAAAATCGAAAAGTGTGATAAGAAACATGACCTTCCAATGTGTCCAAGAACTATGTATTGGAAGAGTTGTGAACAATAAAGGAGAGCATTGGTTCAAGAATCTGACTTTCCAAATAGACAAATGGGCATAGTGAATGACATTCCATGTAATTCATAAACATGAAACTCCATTTTGCACAAAAGCATGTTATGTTTAAAATCAGAAATATGCATAATTGCAATCATTAGATATGCAATTAATTGGTTAAATATTTTCCAAAATACATAATGTCTTCCTAGTCTTCTAATTTTCTTAAATGGAAATTAATAATAGACATAGTCCATTAATCATGCATTCATTTTTTTTGTGCCAACTAGCCCTATGTCAAAGCTTGTGCAATTTGCATTCAGTGTTTAAATATTTGCCAAAATATATAATGTCTTATTTTCCTAATTTACTTAAACAAAAATGAATAGTAGATCTACTGGCATTTAATGCAATAGTTGTAGATTGATAGACAAGTGTGCCATATCCAATGCACATCATACAATTGCAATAGTGACTTGCTCTCATTGCAACAGTAACTTGCCTCTAAGCAAAATTCCAGGCACATGAATTGTATGATGGCAGTAAAGTTGACACAAATTACATTCAATTCTTAATTTTATCATTTTCATTTGCAATACTTGCTTGGCCAATCAAATTTGATTCTCTTGTAATAGGTCTACTATTCATTTTAGTTTAAGTAAATTACAAAAATTATGGCAACATTATATACTTAGAATTTATGGACATATTCTTCATGTTTGAAAACCATGACTTATCTCTTTTTCTATTTGTATAGCTATATTGGAGGTCTAAATATTAAATAATCTCCTTTCAAGCATTAATACACTTACATCATTGAAAATTCCCAGCAAAAATAATTGATATCAAACCATTAAAGGGATGCACTAAGGAAGGAAAACAACATCAAAAATTGCCTTGAGAAACACAATATACTGGGACTATAGGTATGGAGCAATCCCAATACCTCGTAGTGTGTTAATGGTGAAAAAATGTAAATGAGAATGCTTGTCTATGCTTTGTTGTGTTGTATACCTTCTAGATGTCAACTAAGTGCATGGATAGTCAAAATAGCAAAGGTGTGAGAATATAGACTTGAAACAAATTTGTGCCTTGATTGATGCATTAGAATAGTAGTGTGTTGTTGCTACATACAACAATACTTTTTTAGATCTTTGAGCAAGGTCTTGTTTTTTGTGGAAGCATACAATGCATTAATTGTGGATTGATTGCTTTGACAGGCACTAGCCTACCAACAAAGCTTGTAAAATTTGGATTTAATGACTAGATATTTGCAAAAAGAAATTGTGTCATTCTATTTGGCTTATTTTCTTAAAGGAAAATGAATGGTAGAGCTACTTGAAAGAATAGAAAAAGATATAAATCATAATTTTTAAACAAAAAAAAAAAATTTCTCAAGTGTTGTCTATAGAAACAAGCAATACTTCTAGTTATCAAGTATCATAAACAGATAGCCAAGCCACTCACCAATAGTACACTTTTATAGAATAGTGAACATGGGAAAGTGAAAGCAAGAGTTAAAAACACACAAGCTTTTCAACAAACAATAAACAAACAAGAATAAGCAAAAATAAAACCCAACACTTGCCTAAGATTTAATGAATTAACTATGTATTCACTACTTGTGTTCCCACCAACCCTCCAACACATCTCACACAATTTTCTTTGTGAGCTTTGCTGTTAGACTAATGGCCACTCAAGCAATAAACAGATAGTTAATTCTTTCAATGCATCCACAGTCGACAAGACCTTGCTCAAACCATTTAGTTTTCCCTATAACAGCGAGCAACACTTTTAGTTATCAAGTATAAAAAATAGACAGATGAGTCATTCACTAGTAGTGCACTGTTCCTACGACTCCTCCCTTGTTCAAGCATTGCACAAAATAACAAACATCGAAGACGACAACCCAGAGCTAAAAACACACAAGCTTCTCAAAAAATAATAAACAATTGAGAATAAGCAAAATCCAACACTTGCCTCATATTTCATGAAATAACTATGTTATCACATCTCATGAAGTTTGCATTTAATGCATTAAACATGCATTCACTGCTTCAGTACCCACCAACCTACTACAAAACTTCACACAATTTGCATACACTAATTAAATATTTTCCACAATATATAATGTCCCCCTATTTTCCTAATTTACTTAAATGAAAATGAAAAATTGACCTACTCCAACCAATAGAAAAAGAGATAAACCATAATTTTCAAGCACAAAAAATATGTGCTTAAATCTCAACTATAGGTAAAAGACAAGAACATTTTAAACAATACAATTTCATTGGCCAAGTGACTATTTGAAAAGAAAATGCAACTAATGCAATAGTAAATCTACCTATTAGCAAGAACTAATAAAAGTAGAAATTTTTAGATTATAGAATTTGATTCATTGGAAAGGGTTGTGTATCAAGTGCAATGAGAAAATTTTCAGCAACAAAGCCCTTACAGTTTTGATTTAATTCTTAAACATTTGGAAAAAATCATTGTGTGCTTTTTTCTATCATGTTTATAAATAGCATGTTATATGTCATGGACTGCACCCATTTGTCCCCTTAGCCCTTGTAACAACAAGCAATACTTCAAGTTATAAAGTTTCACAAACAAATAGACGAGCCACTCACCAATAGTGCATTGTTCCTAGAATAAACATGGAGAGCTAGAAAAATACAACCTTCTCAACAAACAATAAACAAACTAGAATTAACTATGCATTTACTGCTTGCATACCCACCAGCTCTCCAATACATCTCGGACATTTTGCATTTAATGGATTAAACATGTATTCAGTGTTTCAAGATTAAATATTTTCCAGTATATATAATTTCCCCCTATTTTCCTATTTTACTGAAATGAAAATGAACAATAGGCCTACTCCAATCAATAGAAATAGAGATAAAACATAATTTTCAAACACAATTTTTTTTTCCTTAAATCCTAATTATAGAAAAAACACAAAAATTTTAAACAATATAATTTAATTCACTAAGAAACTATTTCAAAAGAAAATTCAACAATTGCAATGGTAACTTGCTTTTGTACAAAAAATAGTTTCATGTTTATGAATTACATGGAACGCCATTCACTATGCTCATTTGTCTATTTAGCAATTCAGATTCTTGAACCAAGCTTCTCCCTTATTGTTCACAACTCTTTCAAGGAATATGTTTTAGGCACATTGGAAGACTTAAAATTCATTGCAAACAAAAGGGAAGAACGATACAAGAATCTGACCTTTCAGTTCCTTATTCGACAACCAAGTATATTTTCAACTATATAGATGTTTTCCTTCATCTCCAATTGCAAGCAATGGTTCCTGTTATAGAGAAAAATTAGACAAATGAGCACAGTTCATGACATATAATATGGTATTCATAAACATGAAACACAAAAGCAATTTGGAAGACTTAAAATTCACTAGAAAGAAAGGAGAAGAATGATACAAGAATCCGACCTTCCAGTTTCTTGGTCAAGAACCTAGAATATTTGCACTCATATAGATCTTTTCCTCCAACTCCAATTACAAGCAATGGTTCTTATCAGAGGGGTGAATTACACAAATTATCACAGTCCATGGCATACAATATGTTATTCGTAAACATGAAACATATGCTCGCTAACAAGCTTTCCATAAAAAACACAAGCTTCATGCTTTTGAAAAAAAAATTATACAATACATCTTGATTCAACAAGTAACTATTTAAAAATTGAACTCAATGATTGCAATAGTAACTTGTTACAATTGTGTTCATTCTACAAAGTCACTTGAGTGGCAGCCCTTGTCCTGGTATCAATACTTTTGTCCTGTTGCGACTACAAACATTATTTTTTGTTATAAAACCTAATTGTACAGATGGGTACAGTAGATGACATATGACATGGAGCAGTTGAAGCCAAGCAACTGGTTACTATTGCAATGGTTTCATTTGCAATTAAGAGATAATAATAATTTATCTCTTTTTCTATTTGTTGGAGTAGGCCTATTATTCATTTTTGTTAAATTAAATTAGTAAATTAGGAGCACATTATATATTTTGCAAATATTCAATCACTACATGCAAATTGTGCCAGCTTTGTTGGTAGGGTGGTAGCTACTAAAGCAGACAATGCATATTTAATGCACTAAATGGTATAACTATTGGATTAGAAACAATAGTCTATTAAATGCAAATTGTGCAAGATAAATTTTTGCAAACATTTAGACATTAAATACAAATTTTGCAAGCTTTTCCAATGGGTTGACAGCTACCCAAGCAATGAATGCATAGGTAATGCATTGAAGGCCTCCATAGTCAACAAGACCTTGCTCAAAGTATTTAGTTTTTCCTATCTTAATTCTTGTTTGTTGCAATTCTTGTATTGGTTGGAGTAGGCCTATTATTCATTTTTGTTAAAGTAAATTAGCAAAATAGGACACTATATATTTTGCAAATATTTAATTGTTGAATGAAAATTGTGCCACCTTTGACATCAAGGTAGTAGATACTCAAGCATTCAATGCATGTTTAATGCATTTAATGGTATGACAAGCGGATAAAAAACAATAGTATATTAAATTCAAATAACATAAGGAATGCATTAAACTTTTTTAATGTACAAACATCATCGACAAGCGTGTTAAGAAACGTGATATGATGGTATTAGTGATAGGGACCAATCCCAATATCTTGTAGTATGTTGTTACTAGATAAAGCAATACCCTTTTAGATCTTTTAGAAAGGTCTTCTTCCTTGTACAAGAATACAATGCATTAACTCTGAATTCATTGCTTGGATAGGCACTAGCCTACTAGAAAAGTATTGTAAACAATACAATTTCATTAGCCTAGCAACTATTTCAAAAGTGAATTAAACAATTGCAATAGTAACTTGTTGCAACTATATTCATTATACAAAGTCACTTAAGTGGCTGCCCTTGTCCTAATATCAATACTTTTGTCCTACAACAACTAGAAATATTATTCGTTGTTATAAGGCCTAATTATACAAATAGGTACAATAGATAGCAAATGACATGAAATAGTTGAATCCAAGGAGCACGTTACTATTGCAATGGTTTCATTTGCAATTGAGAGATAATAAACAATTATTCTCCTTTTCTATTGCTTTGAGTAGGCCTATTATTCATTTTTGTTAAATAAAATTATGAAAATGGGACACTATATATTTTGCAAATATTTAATGTATGAATGCAAATTGTGCCAGCTTTGGTAACAACATGGTAGATGTTGAAACATTCAATGCATGTTTAATGCATTAAATGGAATGACTTGTGGATCAAAAATAATAGTGTATTAAATGAAAATTGTGCAAGATAATATGTTATTCATAAACATGAAACACATAAGCATATGTTAAAATTTTCAACAAAAAAAAGACCAACATGATAAATCTTTGCAAGCATCCAGACATCAAATGCAAATTTTGTGAGCTTTTCTAATAGGCTCATGACTACTCAGGAAATGAATACTTAGTCAATGCATTGAATGCCTCCATAGTCAACAAGACCTTGCTCAAAGCATTCACATTTTCGTGTGATAATTCTCGTTTGTTGCAATAATCACCTACTCCTTGGCTTCAACTATTCCATGTTCATGGGTTACATAGCATATGTCATCTATTGTACCCATTTGTCCCTCTATCCCTTGTAATAGCAACCAATACTTTTAGCTAACAAGTATCATATACAGATAGACAAACTGCTTACCAGTAGTCCATTGTTCCTAGAATTAAGAACATGGAGAGCTAAAAACACACAAGCTTTTCAACAAACAATAAAAAAATGAGAATTAGCACAAATAAAACCCAACACTTGCTTGAGATTTTATGAATTAACTATGCATTCACTACTTGCATACCCACCAACTCTCCAACACATCTCACACAATTTTCATTCAATGGATTAAACATGCATTCAGTACTTCACGATTAAATATTTTCTAAAATATATAATGTCACCTCATTTTCCTAATTTACTTAAACAAAAATGAATAATAGACCTACTCCAACCAATAGAAAAAGAGATAAAACATAATTTTCAAACATAAAAAATATGTCCTTAAATCCCAGCTATAGGAAAAACAAAAAAAATACTTCAAATAATACAATTTGATTGGCCAAGCAACTATTTCAAAAGTGACTTCAATAATGAGGCTTCAATCTTCTACTATTCCCCCTTTTGTTATAATAAGTCTTTGAATAATGTGTCTTCCTCCCTTGCTATTTCATTGCTCTTTTGAGAAATTTAAGAACAACAAGCAACTATTTCAAAAGCAAATTCAACAAATGCAATTGTAAATCTGCCTATCGACACAAACTAACAATTGCAATAGTAACCTGCTTTGGACAAAAAAAAGTTTCATGTTTATGAATTGCATGGCACACCATTCACTATGCTCATTTTTCCATTCAGTAAGTCAAATTATTGAACCAAGCTTCTCCTTTATTATTCACAACTCTTCCAAAGCATAATTTTTATACACATTGGGAGACTTAAAATTTATTAGAAACAAAGGGGAAGAATGATACAAGAATCTGACCTTCCAGTTCCTTGTTCAACAACCAAGTATATTTGCACTCATATAGATGTTTTCCTCCAACTCCAATTGAAAGTAATGGCTCCTCTTACAAGGAAAAATAAGACAAATGAGCACAGCCCATGACGTATAATACGCTATTCATAAACATGAACCACATAAACAACGATAAAATTTGCAAAAAATAGACCAAAATGATATTTTTTTGCAAACATTCAAACATTAAATAAAAATTTTGCAAGCTTTGTTGATAGACTACTCACCACTTGTAATGAACACATTCAATGCCTCCACAATCAAAAGGACCTTTCTCAAAGCATTCAATTTTTCCTATGGTAACTCCCCTTTGTTTCAATCATTGCATGTTTTTGGATTACATAGCACATGTCATCTACTGCACCCAGTTTCCTTGTTAGCCCTTGTAATAGCAAGTAATACTTCTAGTTATCAAGTATCATAAACACAAAGACAAGCCACTCACCAATAGTTCACTATTATAGAATAACAAACATAGAAGAAAGAAACCAAAAGCTAAAAACACACAAGCTTTTCAACAAACAATAAACAAACGATAATAAGCACAAATAAAACTCAATACTCACCTCGCATTTCATGAATTATCTATGCATTCATTACTTCTGTACCCACTAACCCTCCAACACATCTCACACAATTTTCTTTGCAAGCTTTGCTGATAGACCGGGAGCCACTCAAGCAATAAACACATAGTTAATGCATTCAATGCCCCCATAGTCCACAAGACCTTGCTCAAACCATTTAGCTTTCCCTATAACACCGAGCAATACTTCTAGCTATCAAGTATCACAAACAGATAGCATAGTCCATGACATATAATACATTTTTCATAAACATGAACCACAATAAAATGATAAAATTTGCAAAAAAATAGACCAACATCATAAATTTTTGCAAACATTTAGACATTAAATAAAAAAATTGTGATATTTGTTAATAGGCTACTGGCCACTCATGCAATAAACACATAGTTAATGCATTCAATGCCTCCATAGTTGACAAGACCTTGCTCAAAACATATGTCATCTACTATACACACTTGCCTTGTTAGCCCTTGTAACAATAAGCAATACTTCTAGTTATCAAGTATCATAAACACATAGCCAAGCCACTCACTAGTAGTGCACTTTTACATAATAACGAACATAGAAAAGCACAACCAAGACCTAAAAACAAACAATATTTTCAACAAACAATAAACAAACGAGAATGAGCACAAATAAAACCCAACACTTGCCTGAGATTTCATGCATTAACTATGCATTCACTGCTTGGGTACCCACTAGCCCTCCAACACATCTCGCACAATTTGTTTTGTGATCTTTGTTGATGGACTGATGGCCACTCAAGAAATAAACATATAGTTAATGCTTTCAATGCACCGGCAGTCAACAAGACCTTTCTCAAACCATTCAGTTCTCCCTATAAAATCAAGCAATACTTCTAGTTATCAAGTATCACAAATAGATAGACGAGCCACTCAACAGTAGTACATCGTTACTATGGCTCCTCCCTCATTCAAGCACTACACAGAATAACAAACATCGAAGATGGTAACCCAAAGCTAAAAACACACAAGCTTCTCAACAAACAATAAACAAATGAGAATAAGCAGAAACCAACACTCACCTCATATTTCATGAATTAACTATACATTCTCTGCTTGTATTCCCACCAGTTGTCTAACACATCTCATGAAATTTGCATTTAATACATTAAACATGCATTCACTGCTTCAGTACCCACCATCCCGCCACCAAAACTCGCACAATTTGCATACACTGATTAAATATTTTCCACAATATATAACGTCCCTCTATTTTCCTGATTTACTTAAATGAAAATGAGAAAATGACCTAATCCAACCAATAGAAAAAGAGATAAACCATAATTTCCAAGCACAAAAAATGCATGCTTAAATCCCAACTATAGGAAAAAGACAAAAAGATTTTAAACAATACAATTTCATTGGCCAAGCGACTATTTGAAAATAAAATGCAATGGATGCAATAGTAAACCTACCTATCAATAGGAACTAAAAAAAATAGAAATCATACTCGCTAATGTTGCACTTAATGCAAAAAAAGGATGGGAGCTTATGGTTCTGGACATTAATGACGTGGGGAAGAAGACTATTGAACAACATCATTTCATAGATCTATTCGAAGCCACCTTGGATTCCATGAAATCCTATACATTAATTATTTATTTGTCACCATTAAGGTCATATAGGAGTTACATTTACCTCTAATAGTAAGGAAGATTTACACGAAAAGTTATAGATTTTCAGGAAAATATTTTAAGGTGTCTGAAACTCACATTTATTTCCATTAGGGGTTGTGTGAGGATCACGCTTATCACTCAGTAACTAATTCATCTTCTTTTCACCACAAAAAGGACTTCAATCAACAGGCTGAGGATTACTGATGGAGGTATTTAATGTGCTACAGTGAGGCTTGAGATGGAGGGAGAGTTCACATTTATGCTTCCAACAACCTACAACTCATTACTTAGAATCTTAGAAAGCATGTTAGCCAGATAGGTGTGTCCAACCTTTTGGTTAAACTAGAATGCTTAAGAGCAACAATTTCACTAGATCCCTCTCTCCTTTATTTTCTTTTATTTTTCTCTCAATTTTGTATTGTGATATAGATCGATGCCAGTGGTGGTGAGGGGTGAAAAAACATAGTAACAAATGGAGATATGTTTCAAGGAAGCTAGGAAGATAGGCATAGCCTTTGGTATTGAACTCCCAACACATTTCTCCTTATTTATTTATTTCTTTGTTTCATTTTAAATTTAATCTTAACCCATACAAAACAGATCCGGGCAGTGTGCCTATGTGCTAATGACCCCAGTTTAAGAAATGAATTCGTGTGGCTTCCTACAATCATGTTTAGCTTAGCAATAGACTGTATGATTTTTCCTCAGGAACATGGTTCATTCATAATGTTTAGGAATTCATATAAATTTTATTCCATTTCTTCCTTTACATCTGACTAACAAAATAAACCCATATCACATTATTACTCATGATAAACTAAACAATATAATAGGAATGAACTAACCACACTCCACCATAAAACTACATCCTTATATTTTGAGTAACTTCTATCTAAGAAAAGGGAGTAACAATCTATGCCTTGCTAAGATCTCTATGATTTTTTTATAACTAATCACATCTTAGTCTAGAGAATATATTGAGATACTTTTCTGGAATATGGCTATAACCCAGGTAGAACAAACTTGATTAAAAAATTTGATTTTTTTTGTCTTTCAATACTAAAATTTATGTTCTTTCAGAGTTTAAAAATGTTTTGAATCTGAAGTTTACCTAAGATCCTTTTGATGGATTTATGCTTTAAACTGATAAGCTTTAGGAAGAATTTCAGATTAAGGAAATACCTGACTTATATATAATGTTAATAAATTTACTATGAATTGTAATGAATATACAAATATTTAATAAATTGTTTCAAGAAGAATTAACCTATTTTAAAGCATATTGTCAACAAATTTACATTTTCTTAGAAATATTGCAACGCAGGTTTGCTTTCCCATCTTAAAATTGTCTCATGAAGGATAAAAATAATCATTGCATCTCTTAAAAAATTAATTAATATGCCTTTGCAGTTAACAATTTTTTTTTTAGATACCTCATCCTTATATCTACTAAAAATTGTCAAGTTGTCATTTGCAGTTCTACTAGTTTCTCCTTTTGTTCTTTGTTGTTTCTTTTTTTTTAAACAAAAAACTCATTTCTAATCTCAAACAAAATACTAATTGCTTTTGAATACAGAATACAATTCCCTCGATACAATGTGAAACCTCAAATGATTGTATAATGCTTGTTCTCATTTGATCCAATACCACCTAAATATTAATCTTATTAGAATAACTTGAGACTACTATGCAAAAGATAAAAGTAGTTTAAAATCAAGATGTAATCCCTTATATACGTAAAGTTAAATCTTGGAATGTGGTTGTAGAAGCAATCCCACATGACATGTGAAACTAAATTAATGAATGTAACACAAAATTCATTTAAATGTTGAGTGTATAAATACCATTGTTTTGATTATATGGGAAAAATAGGTTTTGAAGAGACCCAAAACGCTTTACAACTTAGGAAACAAAATGTTGCTTAAAAGATACAATAGAAAGATACCAATAGCATACCAAAACCCAAAATAACAAAACAAATAGAATGTTGCACGAGAGATAAAATAGTAAACTAACAGTAGCACCCAACAACAACAAAACAATAGGAAATAAACTAAGACCCAGCAAAAAGTAGACAACAGAAAAAAAGAGAGTAGAACACTATTTCATACTACTCAAGGTGTTGGCTACCTCAAGCTCCTGGCTCCTATGCATTTCAACCATATCCAACAACTCTTTCTTCTCAACTTTGAAGGACATTTTCCAATCAGCAGACCCTCTAACAATAGGGCCTTTACCATCATCTTTCACACCTTTTTTTCCTTTGCCTTTGGCCAAATGCTCTTTCTCCATTAACTTAGAAAAATTCAATTGGTCCTCCTTGAGCTCACTAATCTTTCAAAAGAGGAATTCCAAAGAGTCCTCACTATTCTTCACTAAAATGTGATATGCATGGAGAAGCTTCTTTATGTATGCATTAGTATCCAGTATCTTGGCTTCTAAACTAGCTAATCATTCTTCACATAGAGATTTGAAGTCAAGGAAGGAACCCTCAAGGTCCACAATTTTTTTGATCAGAATATCTAGCACAGAGCCTTTTATTATATTCTTCAGGTTCTCCTTCAAACCCCTTATTTTAATGTTAACCTTATTAAACTCCCAAAGATTCCACTTAGCTAACTTAAAAGTTCCAATGGCCCTAGTCCTAGCCATGTCCAGCAGCTCAAACATTGAGGTAGAATCATCATTGAGATGAGAAAAGTCCTCAGAAAGGGGATTTTCCTTTAGGGGCTCCAACTTAGCACTCTTCCTCTCAACATCCTCCTCATCTTGACCCTTATTCTCCTGGAGATAGTACAAATCGGGGAGTCATCAATTTCCACCACCTTATCACCAGAAACCTTCTCCTCACCAATCACCTTTGTGTCCTTATCTAAAACTTTCGAGACTCGGTTCTTCAATTTGGCAATGGGTTTGGATGCCCTCCTCAACTTATACTTGGCCTTTATTTCCAGCACATTCTCTTGTAAACCCTCCTCATTAGCTCCACCTTTAGCTTCTCCCTTGCCAATAGCCAAATCCACATTCCTAGGAGAGGACTCGTCCAATCCCACCTTCGTATCCTCATTGTCAAACAGAACAAAGCACTTAGCTACCCCATTGCTTTTAAGGCTACCCTTCTTCCTTTTATTGAGGAGGTAGTCACAAGGGCTGGGGAACCATCATCATCCTCTTCATTAGAAATGTTGGTATCTGAACCAAACAAACCAAAGACTTTGCTCAGAATCTTCTCCTTACCCTTAATAGCAAGGGCAAGGAGAAGAGCTTTAACATGCTCCATGATTAAAATAATGAGACCATGGAGGATCGGATCCCTCCTATATTTTAAGTGAGCATAAACATAAACCTCCATGGAAGACAACAAAAAAAATGGAACGGAGATAAATACCCCATGCCTAAAATGATTTAAAAGAGTGAAATGGTGGCCTAGGATAGTAGTATACCTGCTTTCCAAGGTCACATAGCACATTAGCACCTCCACAACAATTTCCCATATCTTCTTGAGGGATTTGCACTCATAGCCCCAACTTTCCATCTTAATCATTTTTTTTCATTCGTCAACTTTGAAGAATTGTGCCATCGCTTCCTCATTTCTCTTCTTGTCCTTGTAAAACTTATGGCCAACCATCAACATCCCAGTCACTCTAGCAATCAGATCCTCATTTAAATCCACTTCCAGATCCTTTATCTGAAGCTTGCAGTTATGCCAACAAGAAACAAATTGTGTCGATGCATTTGGGTCATGCGCATGCAATCTTTCTAAAAATGACATAAAATTCCCGTGGAGGAGAATCTTCCATAGCTTATTTTTCTTCCCCAAGCCCACACAATATTTTGGCTCTATTATGCTCTTGTTGCCACCCATCTCTTCAAACACCAAAAGAAGAAAACCCTTGCGATAATCGCTCAACTGAATGGCAGCAATCCAAACAAAACCCACAAAGTGTGCGAGTCAGGAATTGGTACTAAAGATTAAATGCCTCCACTACATAAACTTAGATAGTGCCATCATTTCTCATTAAGATCCTAGCTTTCTCGGGAAGGATCAGGCCCTCCTCCCATGCACGATACTCATATAACCTGATAGCCTCATTAGAAAAAAAAAATTCCAATGAGTTTCCTTCTCGGAAAATGTGAGAGACGCGGGTCTCCTCACAAGAACTTAACATGATTACAGTATATTTAATTAATTGGTCCACATTCCAACTAGGCTTATGAGTGCCACAAAGATATTTGATTATATTTAAGGAATCACCTTCAACCCATATTTTAGAGTAACCCCTATCCACAGCATATTTTATGCTCATAAACGTAGCCTCCGCCTCAACATAGTGATTTGTCTGATTTCCCAATGGGAGTGCCATCACACCTAAGAGTCTACCATATTCATTCCTCAACACCCACCACAACCTACAGGCCTAGGGTTACCCTTTGTTGCCTCATCAAAATTAACTTTAACCCACCCTGAAGGAGGTGGTTGCCACTTAGTACTCAATCTAGCATTTAAGCTAGATTTAGAATTCGTAACATGAATAGAGGGGATCTTCCAATTAGAAATCACCAAGAGGTCATACCCAACCAAACATGTAGTAGGGGCACAACGAGATGACTTAGAATCAATGAGAGAAAAATTCTCTAGAATCGTCCAATGAATCTTGATGAAAGTATAAATACTATTGTTTATTAGTGTAGATTTTCCATAAAACCAATGATTTATACATAGAATAAAATCCTCAAAATAGAGGTGATTTCTTCAAAACTTGTAATAGTCTATGACACTTTCATTATATAAGAAAAAAAAAAGATCAAGCATCAAGGTTTTTTACAAGTATTTCACATGGAAAGTAAGTTAATAACCCATACAAAATTCAAATTTATCAATTTCCTAACTAGTAACACACAAATGAGAAAATCTTGCTCTCCTCCCTACCATAATGGCATCATGAAGCCTTAGAGACTCTAGCTATACCCCCAAGCAAGGAAATATTTTAGTCTCACAATGATGAAATGGAGACTTCCTAGATTTTACAAAATGGATAAGAATAGCATAACATCATATTACTAGCATATAGGTTCTCCACTTACCATATTCTACAATTTTCCATACAAACATGTCACTTTCTTATAACCAATAACCAAAGGAGGGTGAAAGTAGGCAAAACTTATCTCTTTGTTTAGTTGAGGGAACTACACTCTTCTTTCATCCTTTCTCTCCAAGTTAAGCTATCTTGATCACCATATCCTAAGAGGGGAACTCCTCTCCAAACTCAAAAGTAGGATTCTCCAAAGGAGAAGTGGGTAACACCTGGGTAAACTCACAAAACTGGTTTACAATTCTAGTGAGGAAGGAAATTTGCAAAAAATGCCCCCATGGAAAAAAAAATTGGTTTTTGGGGGTTCAAATGAACATTTGGTTCAAGCTAACCCAAAGGGGGTTCACTCGAACCCCCCTTCAAGAAAACATATTAAATGTTGGGTTCCACCATAGTTCTAATTTCCTGGGAAAAAAAAAAGGAAAACTTTGTGGAAAGGGGGTTCACTCGAACCCCCCTTTTCCCCCCTTCTCCCCCTCTAGCACCAAAAATCTCTAGAATTTTTCCCTTCAAAGCTCGAGTTGAGGATGAAAATGGAGGAGACTTCATAGACCCAACTGGATGATGGTAGTCCTCGAAACGAAGCTATCCAACTAATATAATTTTAATATGTTTTGGTTTTATTATGCATTTTATTTTTTAGTTTGATTAAACATAGGTTTTTCACCAAAAATTAAGCTCTTTGTTCTGCACATGTGGAAAATAGAATATTGTCAAAATAAATTTCTAAAAAATATGTGTAGGCTAGGTATTGATGTCCTTGATCTAGTAAAAAAAAAAAATGAATTTCAATACATACAAAAAAATTATGTTGTATACGGTCCGCCTATGTCTGACTTGTAATTGGTTTGACTTCGAAACTTGATTAAGAAAAAAAATATTCAATAAAACACTATGAAACCAAATGAAAGGCCTAGATATCATAGTTACAAATCTAAATTCGAAAAAATTAGAATTTTATCCTTAATGGAAAAAAAATTATATTGTATACGGTGAGAATCACTCCTTAAAAATGGTGTTTACTCAAAAAAAATAGTTTTTGAAAGAGATGGAAAAAGAAGTGTAATTTGATTCCAAAAAAATTTTAAAATATATATTTAGAATCTATAGACAAAAGGTCACAAATCACTAGTTTGCATCATCTTCAAATTCCTCACGGTTTAGCCGCTATTGTAGACACTAAAATTTGTCCTAGGCCTGCGACTCTTAGATTCTCCATCATTTCCCCTTTCATCTTTGATAATTAAATAACTTTAATTATTTAATTATTTTCTAAAGTCATAAGTCTTCTATTAATTAAATAATTTTTAATTATTTAATTAATTCACTTCTATCTTTATTTCTTCGTAATTAATTAAATAAATTTTATTTATTTAATTACTTCACTAATTAAGTCCATTTCTTCCTGCAATTAAATAAATTATTATTTATTTAATTTTTATCCACTTTCCACTATAATTAAATAATTATTTTAATTATTTAATTATTCATTAGCCTTTTCTCTTATAATTTAAATAAATTTTATTTATTTAATTTGGTTCACTCTCTTGAATTTTGAATTAAATCATTATTTAATTCAAAAGATTCCTTTTGTCACATTCCTCTATAATTAAATAATTATTTTTAATTATTTAATTATTCATTGGCCACTTAGATTAAATATTTTTTATTATTTAATTTCTCTTCTCACCTCTTTGTCTATGTCAATCTTATCTTCCACATCAAATCTTATCTCTTGACATCTCATTTAATCTTAGCCCTTGATTGAATTATCTCATAATTCAATCTCAACCCTTCATCCTTATCATTGCCCTAATTTTTCCCTAACCCTATTTCATACTACAACTTTCAATCTTGGCCAATGATTAAGACATCTTATTGACATCCAATCTCAACCATCAATCCAAATTAGACCTTGCCTATAAATCAACCCTCTCATAAGCCATTTGGGGGTTGATTCTTCAAGTATCCTTATGTTGCCAAAACCATTCTTGAATTATTCATCCATTTCTATCTATCATCTCCATCTCAATATTATGCTGCTAAATTGAGCAAACAACAAATCAAATCAATCGAATAATTCATTCATCATTGCATCTATTTGAGGTATTGAAGATTTGGATTAGGTAATGCATGTTATTGTTTTATCATTTTTATTTTATCCAAAATTTTCATATACATTTTGGTGAACCCGAATTGAACCCCTTAACTAATTTTTAGTTCAATATTTTGACAAATTTTGAGGAATTTTGGAGTTCAATCCTTTTTTTTGCAGATTTTGTTAGCTTTTTGTTGTAGGTTTTGCATCATTTTGGGGGAAAAACCCTAGTTTTCAAAGATTCGACCATATCTCTCAAATGGTTGCAAAAATTTTCACAAAAAAAATCTACATGTTGGGGAAAATATCAAGAGCTTCCAGTCTGAAAATCAGATTTCTTGGAGTTGTTTTTAATTTTTTATTATTCTTTTCTTATTTTTCATTAAAAATCAATTTTGAGAGCATATTAGCGAATTTTTCAAATATTTTTACATTTTTGCAAATCTCTCTAAATTCTAATAGGGGCCTATTCTTTATGTTTTTAATTTGGATGAAAAATAATTAGACAAAAAATAGATCTTTAAAAATTAGGGTTTTACAAAGATTTGCTTATATCTCTCAAACAATTTCAGATATTTTGAAAAAAAAAAATTATATATTTGGGATGATGTCAGGCGTCTTCAGTCTAAAAATTAGAACTTTTGGACTTGTTTTTAATTTTTTATAAATTTTTTATGGTTTTTCATAAAAAATTAATTTTGGATGCAAAATAGCAATTTTTTTGGATTTCTTTACATTTTTGGAAAGCTCTAGAAATTTTAGTAAGGGTTTGTTCTTTGATTTTTTATTTTTGATGCAAAAAAAAATCAAAAAATAAGATTTCTCTTGACTAGCTAACCCTCTAATATTAGTGATCAATTATCTTGTTAGGGTTTCGGCTTTGTTGTTGGATTTGTGAATGTGCAGAAAAATAAACACTTCAAAAGACAAATTGGATCAAGTGGAAAAAAATTTGGAGCTAAAGAAATTCTAGGTGCACACATTTCATCTTTCGTCTCTTAATCATTGCTTGTCAACACACTTCAATTTGGGGCTTAAAAATAACAACTTGTTTGATCACACATTTGGATTTTGGGATATTAAAATCAATCTTGTTTGTTGTCACTTCATTGAAATTGGGCTTAAAAGGAACCATTTTCTTCCATCACACATTTTTTCTTTAGGTTAAAAATAACAAGTGCTTCCATTGTTTGCTTACACATATTTCAATTTTCTGAAGGGAAATTAACAACTGTGAATGTGAATCAAGTGTGTGTGTCCTCCAAAACACCTCACTTGGTTTGCTTTTATCATACCCTTCTTAGGAGGCCTGCTTGGAGCACACACCCCTCCAAGGGACAACCTCAATCAAGGTGTGAATCCAAAGACACGCCTCTTTGGGAGTTGAAATCTTGTCACTCTTGGCTAAGCCCCAAAGAACTTTATACCTTTTGGAAGTAAAGGTGAAGGGTGGGTTACCTCTTTCTCCTAGCTGTTTGGCAAGATTTTTCTTTCAAATCATCCTTATTCAACCTTGTGCATCCTAGATCAAGACCTAATTGGCCACACCCACTTGACTAACATCAGGCTTGTTGTTGTGTATTCAAGAGTTTTCTCAATCATAACATTTAATCTTGAAAGATAAATTTATCATTGTGTTTGGTGTGTGTGTTCATGCATATACATGTGAGATCTCGTGTTTGATATTTCCCTAGTCAAAAATTTCAATAAACATTTTCCACATCATCCAATCTTTCCAAGCCAAATCATCCAAGTCATTCAAGCACTCACATACTAATCATTTTAAATCATCATCGTAGTGACACCATGATAACATTAGAAGGCATAGCACAAAAGCTCGTTCACATACTTCACAAACCTCAAACAATCCAATCACCTTTAAACCAACAAACCATTCAAGGAATCCATTACATGATCCAAAAAATTAAAACAAATCAATCACCTCAAATGCAACAACTCATAGCATAAGCCCAATACCTCATGGCGACTTGTCAAATCCAACAAGCACAACATCGAGTCCAATCACCACATCAACAAATTTCACATCAATCCTATGTGTCACCTATATCATCATATCAACCTCATCCATCTGCATATCATGTTACCCCTTCATCAACCTATCACACCTCTTCTAATGTCAACCCTTATCCATATCAATCCACCTTTCAACAACCATTATCCTATGCAACCTATCCATCATTATCACAAAAAAAAATTATACCACAAAAATTCCAAACACCATTCCAACCTCAACACATTCAACCACAATCCTATGTGTCACCTTCGTCATCATGCCAACCAAACCCATCTACCTATCATGTCAATGTCACATCAACATATCCACCAATATCACAACAAGAACATAAGATCCCAAGTCCACCTTGGCAACAAAATCAAGAGCCTTTCAATTCTCATGTTACATTTGACAAGGGGAACACCAATCTAGTTCATGCACCCTAATACTCTATCATACCACCATATAATCAAATTCCTATCCCTAAGCCACCATTTCCTAGTCCTAATCCCTTGGCCTCTCCACCTTCTAACCCATCAAACTCTGCATTACCCCATCATCATCTCTATGCCCTAAATTAAAAAAATTCAAGAGTAAATCTATGGCATTACCAAAATCCACCCATCCACCTAGAAAGGATGTGACCCAAGGGCTACTAGCAAGGAATCAAACATCACCATGTCATCCAACTCATATGTTTGAACCTAACAAAGAGTCTTCAAACATCATACCCATTCTTACAACCCCATTATTTAGTCTCCCCCTTGAGCCCATTCAAGAGTCATACCCCTCCACTTCCATTCAAGCAACCCAAGAGTTATATCAAGAGTCTACTCCCAAGCATGTGGAAACATCAAGCCCTAGTCCTAATCAAGATGAAATCACTTTCATCCAACCTATCCATAACCTATATATTTTCTATGATCAATATCTTACCTATGAAGAAGCTATCCATGAGCAACTTGATCCTATACCCATCCATGAGAAAGATATTCCAAATACATCTCCACCTAGTCTTATCCATGATCCATCAACATCCACTTCCCTTAATGATACATATGCCTCCCAAGCACACATAGAAGATAAAACAAATACCTTTGATCTAAGTGAACACAATACTAATCACAATCCTAATGATCCTCCATCACCCACTGTCGACCCCATTGCAAGTCCTCCATCACATCCTATTGGTTTTTCCACCCTCATTCATGAATGTTCCTCCTTAGAACAACAACAACCATTATCTTCCCTTGCTTCATTTTCTCCATCCAATAAAGAACTCATCTCTAGTGTTCCACCTACACCTAGTCCCATTGTCCATTGCATACTCCAAAACATGAACCACCAAGGTAAAGGTATAGACCTTCATGAACAAGGTATTTTGGAGCCCATCCATGTCAAAGTCCCTCCACACTCATTTTTCCTTGGATACTTACCCCAAGGAAAGCAAGCTAAAGATGTTGGTACTTCCTCCATCCCTCCTAAGTCCACTTTTCATCATGAATCCTATCATACACCTAAAACATATGTTGCCATCCTTCCTCCATCATCCTAAAAATTTCAAAAGCATGTGACCATACACCTTCCACCATCCACTTTACCACCATTACTCCCAAAACCTAATATCCCTACCATTCAATCTTCTTATCCGTTTATCCATAAATACCCTAACATTCCTAATCATGACCAACAAATACACACATTGTCTAAACATGAAGCTTCCACTCATTCCACCTATCCCATGGGATTCAAAAGCAAGAATTTCAATGCCTATACCTATAAAGTAAAAAATCCTAAAAATAATCATGCCTTAGGGCATCAATGAAAAGAGTCAAAGAAAAATAAATTCAAAAAGTTATATAAGCCCATACCTCCAAAATTAAAGGCCAAAACTAAAATGGTTTGGGTCTATAAGAAAAAGGAAATAAATTCAAATGAGGCATCTACATCACAAAAATCCCAACCATCCCCTTCCATCCAAAATGCACATTCTATTCAAAAATTACAAAAACCCACAAGCCAAACAAAAATCATAAAAATACTAAGTCTATGTGGGTACCAAAAGCACTACATCCACCACCTCCTAAGCAAACATCTCCATTGCTTCCTACACCTCGTCCACATCAAAATATTCAATGTTTATCACAGTGTGTGCAACCATTTGTCATGGTTCCCTTCCATTTTACAACAATTCCACATACCTCCATCCCCTCACCCTTCACTCATTATACTACATATCTCCCTCACCACCTTCCTATGGCCCATGCTTTTGGCTAAGCCTCCCCATTCATCTTTTGTATAAGTCCCATATAATCCCTATCATCTTCCCTACATAATCTGTATCATAATCCATCATCTACCTACTCCATCTCCCTTTCATGTCATCCCTTACCAACATCTATGAGAATAATGACACTTGACATTGTCCATGCGATGACATCCATCTCTAGTGGGACTACCACCTTTCATGGAACTAGACACTTGATTCCCTCCTATCCATATTCCCCTTCTCCTATTGAAAAAATTCAAAAAAAAAAGTAAAGAGAAATCCCTTCATCTAATAGTGAAAACCTAGAAAACATGCGCCCTGGATAAGTACCATGATGAAAACCTAACAAACAGGCATCATGTGTAGGTTGATATTTTGTGTCATTTACACTTGGGGGCACAATGTCTTATCTATCCAGCCTATCATTTCCATCCTACCTACCATCTTTAGTTGTCATACACACCCACATACTTATCATATTGAGTCCATTCATCATTTCTTCCTCCTTTTGATCTTGATAAAAATAGGGGGAAAAATGTTGAAACATGTTTTGGGTATCTCTTGGCATACCTCATCCTTTCCAACCAATCATATCATTATCCTATTGTCATATGCTTTGTCAGTGAAAAATCCTAAGTATTGTACCTAGAATAGGGCATGTTATTCCTATGCGACATAGTCTTTGGAGATCAAATCCTTGCTCTCTTATGATGCATACATCCATTCCATTCACTATGACCTATCCTTTTGATCCATCCATCTATCATGAGCCTTTTATCCCTTATCCTATCACCTATTTTTCCATCCATCAATCTCATCTATCTCCTTGCACCTAGACTTGGTTTTCCCTTGTCATTGGTATCTAGCACAAAGGCTACCCAAATTTTCATCCATTGACACCTCAAAACATTTCAAAAAAGTCCTTAAAAAAAATACAAAAAAATTGAAAAAAAGGTTTTGAAAAAAAATCCAAAAAAAATCAAAACATTTCCAAAAATCCAAAAAAATAAAATAAAAATAAAATCCAAAAAAAATAAATGTCTAAACAATACAAAAGAAAAGGGAAAAGGGTCCTGAAAAAAGACAAAAAAATCAAATAGCCAACAAAAATCCAAGCAATAAAATCAAACCAAATCATTTCTTCCAATCAATTCTTAAAAAAATATCAATGCATCAATTCAACTCCTTCAAATCAATCTTTAAATTATCAATTAACCAATCCAATCAATCTAAATCAATCCAATCACATCAATTTTTCCATTCAATTCATCACATCCTTTCATCCAATTGAATCATCAAATCAATCATCATATCATTCCAAACCACTTCTTCAAATCAAATCATCTTCAATCATTCCAAGCAATAATCCAAATGTAAGGAAATCCTTAATCCATACCAATCAAGTCAATCAATCTTGCCAAATTATCCAAGCACATCATTTGGTCTTGATCCTAATCTTGTTGTAAACCCAATCAATAAAAGTCAATCAGTCAATTAATCAATCGTCCTTGTGTTGATCTAGGGATATGTCATTCCCCACAATGAAAACACTATCAAAATCAATCAATCAATCAATTTCTCATCGGTTTATACCTTGACAAGGACAATACCTTGTTTATTTTTGTATCATTTATGCATGCTTGCTTGCCTGCTTGTGTGTGTTATCATTTTTATCTTGCATTTGCATCAAATCTGAATTACTCCAAACTAATATTCATATCTTGTATCTAAAAAAGGTTGTATTATGCTGGGGCACGAGACACATTGTCACCTTAGTCCTTATACCTTGGTGCATCATGTCTAGTGTTACATCAAAAATCATGGTTGCTCACTTTCTTTTAGCATAACATTTCATTCATCTCCTTCATCCAGTTCCTATCTTGCATCATTCATCATGTCCCTCCTTATCATTTCATTTTGAGAGCATACCCATGTTCTTTCAACCCACCTATCCTCTTGAGGGGGCATCATCATCCCACTCTTATTTCATCATCATCCTATTTTTCTATCATCATCCATTTTCCTCTATCCTTACCTTAGCTTCTTTGAAATGATGTTACTTGACATAAATCTCATCATCTCGAACATTATCTCAAAGAGGGGCAAAATGTAGATACTAAAAATTGTCCTAGGCCTACGACTCTTATATTCTCCATCATTTCCCCTTTCATCTTTGATAATTAAATAACTTTAATTATTTATTATTTTCTAAAGTCATAAGTCTTCTATTAATTAAATAATTTTAATTATTTAATTAATTCACTTCTATCTTTATTTCTTCCTAATTAATTAAATAAATTTTGTTTATTTAATTTTGTCCACTCTCTTGAATTTTGAATTAAATCATTATTTAATTCAAAAGATTCCTTTTGTCACATTCCTCTATAATTAAACTATTATTTTTAATTATTTAATTATTCATTGGCCACCTAGATTAAATATTTTTTATTATTTAATTTCTCTTTTCACCTCTTTGTCTGTGCCAATCTTATCTTCCACTTCAAATCTTATCTCTTGACATCTCATTTAATCTTGGCCCTTGATTGAATTATCTCATAATTCAATCTCAACCCTTCATCCTTATCATTGCCCTAATTTTTCTCTAACCCTATTTCACACTACAACTTTCAATCTTGGCCATTGATTAAGACATCTTATTGAAATCCAATCTCAACCATCAATCCAAATCAAAAATTTCCTATAATTCAACCCTCTCATAAGTCATTTGGGGGTTGAGTCTTCAAGTATCCTTATGCTGCCAAAATCATTCTTGAATTATTCATCCATTTATATCTATCATCATTCATCTATCATCTCCATCTCAATATTATGTTGTTGAATTGAGAAACCAACATATCAAATCAATGGAATAATTCATCTGTCATTGCATCTATTTGAGGTATTGAAGATTTGGATTAGGTAATGCATGTTATTGTTTTATCATTTTTATTTTATCCAAATTTTTCATATACAGCTATAGGTTCCTGAAAGTAAAGATTTAGTTTGAAAAAATCAATTCAGTGTCTAGTTTGGCCAAAAATTGTAAACCAATATTGTGGGATCACCCACCACTCTTCCTTCCTCTCCTAGATATATAGGAGTTTCAACTTGTAACCTTTGAATGGGGAGGTGTGAAGTGTACCTCCCTCCATCAATGAAGGTCTTTCCTCATTAAAGAGGGAAACATGCACTTGGACAACCCCTCCATCTTTTCTTCAAAATTCGTCACTCATTATGAAGGCTTTTCAAGAGTCAAATCATGTCTTTGGGGCCTTATTGCATGCCCACTTGACCCCTACCACTATGGTATAGACCCTAGGGGGTTTATTTTAACATCCCAACCAAGGAAATTGACCAACAACCCTCCTTTAAAACCCATTTAAGGACCAATATGAACTTCAACTTGGATAAGGGGTTCCCAAGACCTAATCCCCCACTTACACCTCACATGAATCACAATTAAATGCCCTTACATGCCTTAAATAAATACGCCATTTACAAACAACCCTCACAACTTCAATTTTTCAATACATTAAATCCACTTGCTTCTAGGCCCCAAATGGGGTCAAATTTATATTCTCAAAAAGAAATCTTTTGATTTTCTCTCAATGGTTCTCCCTTCTCATGCTAACACCATTTCCTTTCAGCACTTTACCAACATGATCATAAGTATCAATTGTGTATCACATTAATCTTTTAATTGAATATTTTAAGCTTTAACTATATAATAATCCATTTATAATTTCAATTTACATTCCATGGTATATGAGTACATTCCACCTTCATCGTAGTGGCAATAAAATAAAATGTCAAAATGATATGCAAGAATATTACGAAAAGATCACCTTATTTATTATCCACAATATACTTAATCATATATTCAATAAAAATAAATTATGATTGTATTAAGTACATACAAGGCGAGGTCTTACAACCCAGAGGAGGTAGTGGGTTCTACTCAGCTGGGTGTTGGAATACCAAGGCCAAGGGACCTAGGCTTGCTCAATGTAATGGGTGTGAAGGTCAAGCTCTACCATTTCTTGTTGGATGTCAAAGGTGCCAACTTGCTACTTCATCAAACACAGGCACTATAGGGGGTGAGGTTCTGAAGAAGTGGTTGCATATGGAACCAATTCAGGATTTTTCTTAGGTTGGTAATTTTATAATCTATTTGTAGGAGAATGATGGTGTATAAGTTTAAGTGTTTCAATTATGGCATAGTTATTTTGTGTTTGCCTTCAAACTTGTGAGAAAATTTTGTAAACTATTTTTGGTTGTGTAGAGGAGCCTAGGTTGTCCCCATTTTGATAATTGGCTCCTTTTTGGATTGCTAGGAATGAGAGCATCAACTAAGCTCTCATTTATACATAAAAATGTACTTTTTTGAATATTAATAAAAAATACTATCTTATGTAGCCAAAAAAAATCATGATATATATACTATGAGAAGAAATATACTAATCTAAGATGTAATTATTTTCTAGAATCTCATAATGTAATAATCATACCATAATATTGATTCCCTAACCATATGCATAATCAAAATGATATATGAAATACATGATCAAAACACATACACTCATCATCAACTTATAGTGATAAATCATGAAAATAGAACTATTGATCATTAAATCATCAAGTAGAAATAGTGAAGTTAAAATATCAATATAGCTCAATCACACAATAATCTCATATTTCTCACATAGTCATATAATAATGTCAATATAGAATATGATTGTAAAAGGTGAAAAAAAGCATGTTGATACAAAACTATGTAAAAAAGTTAAATACATAGTTCCCTGGCCTTATATTTTAT
>VDFB02357012.1:0-30110 GCA_007258455.2 Sequoia sempervirens
TACTCATGAAACATGGGTCAATGAGTTTGACTCGAAACTACACGGTTGAATCCTGATAGCAATATCATAATATAGGAATTCATATGGAACTTAATGTATACATGCATATGGTACCAATGAAAAATAGTGTTTACAAAAACTAGTAACACTCAAAAATAATGTGGCTCCTAGATGAGTCCTTGGTGAGATGTACCTTATAGAATACACAAATTTCTAGTCTTTAAAACATTATTTCACTCAAAGAAAATATATTGAGTAGATTTCCTCCTAATTAGAACTTTTATGGCTACATGAATCTCGCATCATGATAATTACTTGAAGAAATGGTCTACTAAGGCAACATATTACCTTATTATATTTCCTTTTATTTTTATATATGACTAAATTAAACTACTACAAGTATTTCATCCACTTCACGTGTTGCACATTTTTCACTTGATTTGTGTGTATAAAATATGAGCGACCAAGAATTGTTGAAAAATATGAGAATAAGCCTATGGGATAAGTTTTTAAGTTTGATATTTTTTGCAATTTAGTGATATTTTGGGAAATCAAACAACATTAAATAACTTATATTTTCTCTTTATCTACATGGGTTCTTATATAATCAATAATTTATCCTACATAGTAGGCTTTTTTTATGCCAAAGGTACACTCACCTAAGTTGGCCTATAACTTGTGTTGGCATAGAGTGTCTAAGACACATGAGACTTGGTCCAAATGTTCTTCCTAGGTCATGTTGAATATTAGGATCTCATCCAAGAAAATAATGATTAAGGATTTGGTGAAGGTTCATAGCATGTCATTCATCAAGTGTATTAATGCCACTAGAACATTGGTCAAGCTAATAGGCATAGAAACCCATTTGTATAAAATATCCTTTATTTTGAATGTAATTTTCCAAATTTATTTGAGATGAATTGGTACATAGTGATATCTTAATTTTAATTTCATATTTGTAAAATAATTGTACACTACAAAGCTGTCTGAAATATTTCCAATGTGTAGAAGAGGATATCAATACTTTACTAAGATCTTGTTGAGAGTGAGATATTCAATATAGAGGCACTAGTTGTCATCCTTATTTGGTTAAATGAATATTATACTACCATATTAGGAAGATACAGGATTGATCTTTCCTTAATCAATAAACTCTTAAATTTGATATCAAACTTAATTATTCTCCCAAATAGATCTAGATATAGATGACTATTTAGAAGAGGGGTTTTGGGAATTAAAGTGATCTTGTGTTGTACTACACAATGTGTTAGAATATATTTTTAATCTTCAAATATATTATTGTACCACTACAATACCTTTTCAAACTACCATTATGATTTTGTATGCATAACCTTGTATGATTGCTTTCTTATGTTGTTATCTCAAAGTAAACCATGAGAAGCACAAACTTCAACATGTGTGAGATAATCTTGTAACATTATTTCCTAGATACCAAATCTACCTTAGTATTTGGAGGAGACTTATGAATATATAAGTACCAATAGCTAATATGTATCATCCATCTTTATAGTCTTTGTTGGTGTAAATATGTGTTTTCCTTATCTAGTCTTATCTAGGTCCTATTTACATGTTAAGTCCACTTACATCCTAGGAAGGAATATTTCTAGTTAAGCATTAGTTGTCACTTATCTAGTTATATTTTATTTAATGCTTGTGGCCTAGGTCATTTAATGTTGGTTCATATCATTTAATTATGACACAATCATTTAATGTTAGTATATCATCACACCTTGCCTATATAAGAAAGGCTTCATATGTACATTGTAAACATCAATAATCTACAAATATTCAATTTGGAAATCTTGCATCTATAATCATAGCTTGATATTTCTGCCATTTCTCTCTTTTGGAAATTATTTTGTCTTGCAAGTGATCCTAGAGCATTGAGGAGTTCACCATAAACTCCTACATGGTATCAAATCTTCAGTGCTACAAACTATATTCCCAAATTTGAGGAACATATCTTGGCATAAAATACTTATTAGGTGTGATATTTGGTTTCGAGGATCTTTCCATTGAATCTAGGATGTCATAGAAAGTTAGGTTTGGCTTTCATTTTGTCAATTTTCATCATGTTTTAACTAATCTATAGGGGTTCGAAGAAGGGTTTGAATTGCTAGATTTGGGGGGTATCCAATTTTTTGGAGCACTTTGAGTCAAATCCAACCCCATCATTGTGTCTAAAAGACCCAAGAATCTAAGGATCGATTTTCAATTCATCAAATTTTGAAATCTTCCACCAAGTCACCAAGCAAATTTTTTTATGCCATATGACCATACGAATCCATACTTGATCGTACTGTTCATACTCTACGGATTGTGTAGTCACAAGGTCTGCAGTCATCCTCCCCTGTGCAATCACTAGCATCATCCTCCCCTGGAATTTTCTATGGTCTATAGTTTGTTGTCATTCAAATCAATTGTCACATCCAACTATCTATTCATCAATTGTAGGATATGGTTTTTTATTTCATGTTTTAATATATAAATTTCATTTTTTAAAACGTTCAATGGTGTTTTATATTGTGCACTGAAGCACCTGGTCATGAGGGACCTAAGCCCCTGGGCCTACCTTAGTGGGGAGCTAAGCCCTGGGTAGTGTGGCCTATGGCTCATCCCCCCAACCGCCTTGCCCTAGCAACGTCATTGTTGGGAAACAACGGGTTTTAAAAACCCCTACGTGCACTACAATCGTATGGGAAACCAATCACTAGCCCCTGAGGGCTTATCTTTTGCACCTATTTAGTTTTTCAAAGCCCTCATAAGGGCCTTTTTAAAAAAAATTCATAACTTGCAATCCATAAGGCAAAAATTTTCAAATGAGATATCGTCGAAAAGATGGCTTTGCCAATTTTACTTTGGAGTAGGTTATTTTTCATATTTTTCTATTTTGTGGCATTTATTACTGTTTAAAGTTAGAACTTCATTTTTGGCTCTCGAGCTCATAACTTTTTTCCATGATCTCCTAATTTTGTAATTATTGTGGCGTTGGAAAGGTATTGAAGATATCTATCATGTCATTCATGCACCTTTTTTGTATCTATCCTAGGGATATCATTATTTCAATTTTCCCCAATGGGTTTCTTGGAGATTACTTGGATATTTTAATAATTAGGAGGGTGTAATTTTGATCTTTGCACTTCATTTCAATATTAGCACAATGATCTATATCATATTGCTTCATTTAGATTATAGAGTTGTACCATATTGAGTGTTCCAGTGTTCCTTGGCATCAGATCTGTTGTTGCTTTATCATGATTCCAACTTTGAGTCCTTGAGTGATTTTAATATGGTTTGTAGCATCAAAATTATTGTTCCTTTTCTTTCCTAATTAAGGATTTCAGTGTCACTCCACCAATGTACTTCCAATTTTTCTTTGTAGCAAGTTATTTCATTGAGGGGGGGTTGAATGGTCTCTTCTTCGTCTCTCTTATGGGGGTATTTTTCCTCGAATGGGGTTTTTCCTCTTATTTTTCATGGAGAGAATTATTGTAATTCATCTCTCTTTTAGGAAGGATTTTTTTCCACTGGGTTTTCTCCTTTTCTCTATTTGCATGATAGATTGCATTTGCATATGTAAATGGGTACCTAACATGGCCTTGTAGTCAAGACCCATATTTGTGTCATTTGCATAAGTACTCCTAAGTTATATTTCTACATATTTCTACATTTAATTGGCTTATGACCATACTTATTGCAATTGAAACACTGATCAGAGAATGATGGACCACTTGGATTCATTCTACTTCTACATTGAGCATCCATATGAAAAAATTTATTGAAAACAAAACAGTATCCATTGAACTTTTGAGCATTGGGTTGTCTTATCAGATACCTTCTCGCTTTGCTCATCTAATTTCCTAGCCTAAATTTCCTTTGACTAGATCCAAATCTTTCTCCTTTCTCATATCCAAGACCTTGCTTGTCACTTCCAATCTTCTCACTTTGAATCAGTTCATCAAGCTTAGTTGAGCTAATCTTGAACTTCTTGCATTCATTTATAGTAGCAAGTTCATCCTTGTGAATAATAATTTGTCTTTCAAGATCTTCTTCATTGTTTATGGATTGTTGCAATTCAAGCTCCAGCTAATTGAATCCACCATTAATTATGTTGCGTTCATCAGATCTTTCTTACAAGGACTGAGTAAGATTCTCTTCATTCTTCTTTTTCTCTTCAATCTCCTTGGTCATCCTCATCACAATAGATTCCATCTCATGCTTTAGAACAACATTATATCTGGTGAGCTTTTCACATTCTTCTGTCTTTTCCTTCAAAGCTTGACGTAGGTGATCATCTTCCATGCTTTTACTCTCTTTCTGCTTGAGTTGATTACAGAGACCCATTCTCTTTTCCCTGGACTTATTGATTTTATCTTTCAATTATTCAATAAATTTCTCAGCATTCATGAGGCTTTCTTGCAATTCTCAAACTTTAGATTTGGATTGATCAAGATCATCTAGTGCCACAAAAATTTGTTGATGAAGACTGTTGGAATCCATTGAATCACCTTCTTGGATCTTCCCCAAGCTATTAAAATTCTTCTGAGGAACTAGGCTCTAATACCAATTGTTGGGCAACACAAGGGTAGACAATTGAGAGGGGGAGTGAATCATTTGTCTCATAAATTATATATATTAAACTTATTCTCATATATGATAAATAAACATGAAAGTATAAAAAATCACCACATCAAAAACACACATAACACCAAGATTTTTATGTGGAAACCCTATTAGGGGAAAAACCACAGTGGAGGTTAGTCCACAAGATTATACCCTGTTAAAAGTATTACAAATGGAGAATGCACACGCATTCAGGCACACTACCTAGAGCTCGTTGTTCAAATACAAAAGGATTACTACCCAAAAAAAGACTCACTGTCTTACAGTCACATTTGGATTACATCCAAAATATTTTCAACTAAGAAAATAGCATCTTCTAATGCCTGATTAAAGTTCTAATTAAGCACATAAACCCTTTCATCTGCTCACTCTTCTTCATAATTTACTTCTTACTTCAAAATATTAAAACATTTTTCATACACAACACACAGCATACATCACACACCATACCATAAAATGGTATAAACCATCAATCATATATATCCAAAACTAAGGATAACATCAATCTACATGTCGGCCCAACAAAATATGAAATATGTACAAACTGTTGGCCCAAATCAATAAACAATTTAGCAATGTGGAGCAAACAATGTTAGCCAAAACATAGTAAGGACCCAAAACATGTCTCAAACATGAAACACCTTAAACAATTATGCCTCAAAGATCTGCAACACACTACAATCACCCTATCGGCCATGATCATGAAAAACATGAACTCACAGAAGAAAATCACCAATCGTGAGCACAACAATCAATGTGGACCAACAACACAGATAGAGCACAATCTAGAAACATCCAAAAGCATCATGAATCACCATAGAAGCATCTAAAACAACTCAAATTACAAGAGTCACATCATCTTCTTTCAGGAACACCAACTAAAGCAACAGAACAACTGTCAGAACATAGATACTCATAACTCAATCAAATCTTCATGCAAACCTATGAAACTTCATGTGGATAAACTAGATATACTTCTCAACAAACCCTTTAATTTACAACCTCTTATCATCAATATACTGAGCTAGCCAACATACTAAACTTCATTGCATCACCGACAACCTGCAACTTATTTTATTACAATTTTCTCAATATACTCGACATATATAGTCTTAAACACATTAATGGCAATAGTGTTGACATCAATGACAACCATATATTAGCAATATCAATCACAATCACATATTTTGAGTATACTCATATTGTGGATTAATCTCCACCGTGGTTTTTCCCCTAACAAGGTTTCCACGTAAAAAAACCTCGTGTTATGGTGTTGTGGTTGATTGTATTGTGTTCTTGCATCTTTCTTTTGGTTCAATGCTATAAGTGGTTTAAAGACCAAGTTAATAAAGTTAAATTTTGTAGAAAACTAATTCACCCCCATTCTTAGTGTTCCTTGATTCCAACAATTGGTATCAAAGCCTAGTTCCTTGGAAGAAGTTTAATAGCTTGGGAAGATCTGAGAAGGTGATTCAATGGATTTTGACAGTCTTCATCAAAAACTTTTGGTGGAACTAGATGATCTTGATCAATCCAATTCTGAAGTCCAGGAATTGCAAGCAAGCCTCATGAATGCTGAGAAATTTATTCAATCATTGAAAGACCAAATCAATAAGTCCATGGAAAAGAGAAAGAATCTCTATAATCAACTCAAGCAGAAAGAAAGTAAAAGCATGGAAGATGATCACCTAACTCAAGCCTTGAAGGAAAAGACAGAAAAATGTGAAAATCTCACCAGAGATAATGTTGTTCTCAAGCATGAGATGGAATCTATTGTGATGAGGATGACCAAGGAGATTGAAGAGAAAAAGAAGAATGAATAGAATCTTACTCAGTCCTTGAAAGAAAGATCTGATGAATGTAGCAGAATTAATGGTGGATTCAATTAGCTGGAGCTTGAATTGCAACAATTTAGAAACAATGAAGAAGAGCTTGAAAGATAGATTGTTATTCTCAGGAATGAACTTGCTACTACAAATGAATACAAGGATAAATTCAAGATTAACTCAACTAAGCTTGATGAACTAATTCAAATTCAAAAGATTGGAAGTGACAAGCAAGGTCTTGGATATGAGAAAGGAGAAAGCTTTGGATCTGGTCAAAGGAAATTTAGGCCAGGAAATTAGATGAGCAAAGCTAGAAGGTATCCGGTAAGACAATCCAATGCTCAAAATTTCAATGGATATTGTTTTGTTTGCAATAAATTTGGTCATATGGCTACTCAATGTAGAAGTAGAATGAATCCAAGTGGCCATCATTCTTCGGTCAGTGTTTCAATTGCAATAAGTATGGTCATAAGTCAATTGAATGTAGAAATATGACAAACAACTTTTTCAATAGAAATGTCAAATGTTATGCCTGCAATAGATTTGGCCATAGTGAATACAGTGTGTTTCGCCGACCGATGCATGTGGAAGTTTATCGCTCGAGATAAAGGTGTTCGGGAAAATGTTTCAGCGAACTAATTTTTCTTGCCGACAAGCATCCAAAAAAAAAGTATATCGGCATATGTTGGGGCATCGGTGTAATGTCAGGGAAAAGATAATATGTCATACCGACTAATGCATAAAGGTGTCATTTCGGCCAGACTGATTGGTATCGACGTGAACTCATAACAAAGTCATTTTGTCTTACCGACTGGCTTGCAAGCAGATGTCTCGGTAAGACTTATGTGCATCGGGGAAGGTCTAGGCGAAGGGGCCATTGTTTGGCTAAACTAAGTTCAAAGGTATTTCAAAGCTATCAATGAGAAGCTATGGAGTCTTGCTGATTCAAATCTTATGCCAATGGAGATATGCATCGCTGGGAGAAGAACTTGTCGACATAAGTTTCACCAAAGTATGAATATTATACCGACAGATAGTTCGGGGTGAGTTTTGCCGAATAGGAGTAATCTGGAGGAGTGATTTCGGTAAGACATTTGGTGTCGGTATAAGCCTTCCTGAAGGTTCATTGTCTTGCTGAAAGTATTGTTTCAATGGTTGGGCTTATTTCTTCGGTGAGAAAACTTGGTGGACACACCGAAATGAGAATTCATCAGTGAAAGGGTGAATTTGTCTTAGCGAATGAAAATACATTGAAAAATACATATCGATAAGACGCAAAGATATCTGCATAACATCTTCCTGACTTTGAAAGTCATAGCGAAGCGGGTGAAATGAAGATTGCATCGGCAAGAGTATAAATTTGTCTTCGCGACCAAATGTAAATAAAGACTTTCAGTGAAACAGGATGAAGTATGCGAGAGGTTTCCCCGACATTTGCAGGTTATAGAAAAGAACATAAAGATAATTGATTTCAATCGGTGTGAAGAGCATTAATGTCTCAGCGATTGGAAAATGCTTTGAAGAATACATATTGGTATTGTTCTATGATATCCATGAGACATTTCCCCGACTTTGAATTGTCATAGCGAAATGAAAAGCAGAAGCATTTGTCATCAAGTTGATTTCAGGTGTCGATAAGACCACAGAGTGTCTTGGAAAATGATGAAATAAACGTTGAAAAGGGATTTCGCCCTAGATTTGAATTTTTCTCATCAAAAGGACATTTGATGCGACAGTGCCAATTTCAAAGGAGGCATCATTCGTGCTTCATTAATGGTGTGATCGGATAAAACACTAATGACAGTAGTGTTTTAATCAATTCCTCATTTCCGAATTGATTGCTAGTGAATTGGCAAGCTGAACAGAGAACCAAGACAATTTTTTAGTCTGAGGAGCTCAAGTAGAATACTGTAAGTAGTTGCTTCTCTGTTTTTCATATTTTGGTTCTGTAAGCTTGAAAAATGGAGTCTTCTGGTTCTGGAAAGGGTAAGGGTAGAAAATTTGGTGAGAGTAGTCAGTCGAAGGGAAAGAAACAAAAAACTGATATAGAGCATGAAGGCACTGAAAGGAAGCTAAGCCAAGACCTTATTGATCAACTACCTAGTTCAGGGCCTAAAGCTAGAAGGTCTACACAACTTAGGGCAGAAGTTGATAAGCTAGATGATAAATGCAAGTTCATAGGTGATGTCTGGACTGTTGTAAGGGGGTATGAGCTTTTCAATTTCCACTACCATAGGAGGAATCATTTTGAGCCAGTCTGTAATCCATGGAGGTTGAATGTAGGGAAATTGGTATGCCCTAATGTATTTGTTAATGCTGAATTGGTAAAATTGCTTGTTGATCATTATGATCCAAAGTATAAAGCAATATGTGATCCTTCTAGAAAACCACAGATACATGTGTCAAAAGAAGCAATTGGTGAGGTTTTCAAATTGGAAGGGTTTTGAAACAAGGAAATTAACTGTGAAGAGTTGCAGAAGGAATTTTCTAGAATGGATACAAGTTACAAGGGTTGGAGGTTACCAATTCATAGGGTTAAACAGGGTAACAAGCCAGAACCTCTGGAAGATAGTGAGGGGCCTCCCTATCATGTAGATTTGTTTGAACTCTACATCAAATATACATATTTTTCAGTGTGTCAGGTGTTGGGGATGGATGCCCCATAATTCATGTCAATGGTGCCAATGGTTATTGCAGCAGATATTCAATATCACAATTCTAGGACATTTGATTATGCTTCGTATATTTCTAAGGAGCTTGACTCAGGATTGATGGCTATAAAGGGTGGAGCTTCCATTGTTCATCTCAGAAACTATTCATTGTTGATGCACTTAGTGTTATACTTCGGACAAGAGCTAGGGGTATGGCCTCCAGATATGGGAATTTCTCAGATTGGTAAGGAAGGTGAAGCATTGCATATCTATTCGTAGTTTTATTCATTTTGAAGAGCATTTTGTAAAGACATTGTATAAATTGTATCATTATCCTTGTAATAATTATTTGACTGATGAGATCAAAAGATTCCTTTGGCCTAAAGACTTCAATGGGCCGACCATAATTGGGGAGACTGGTATTATTTAGAGGGAGCTACAGTAATCAGAGTGTATGGATTTGAAGATGCTCCTTTCATTCTGCCAAGGACAGTTCCAAACAGGGTTGCATACTTGGAAATTGTCAGACAAATGGATTTTTGTAGTGTGATGCATTTCAGTTTCTTTTGGGAAGCAAGCTTTTATGCCTAGTACTTTGTGTTTTGGTGATTTCACTGTGTTGGCTAAGGAGGGATATAACTCAATCCTTGATAGATTATTGCATTATAATATGAAAAGAGGACCAACCAGGAAATACTTTGACCCTGAAGGATATATCAATTCAGCCAAAGAGAGGATTAACTTTGGAGGGTATCAGCATGTACCCTATCCTTTTGATGATATGATCAGAAATCTGGATGAAGATGAAGCAGAAATAGTAGTTGAAAGGTATAACCAAGGGCTACAAGATACTGAGTTATTGTCTTCTGGAGATGAAGAAGCACCAAGAACTAATGTGCCATAGGGTAGAACAGAAAAGGTATCCAGGATGAGGACTCAGCAATATGTTTGCCTAGTCAGAGAATAGAGTGTTGAAAGTGGTGATGTTGATGCTAGGCACATGGAGTATAGATCATTTGTTTCTGATGATGAGTTTATACATTCCCCTAAGTTCAAAACATTCTTGTACAAGCAGAAGGGGAAGGAGATAAGAGAGAATGTTGATGATATCACTTCTGGAAATAAGGAACAATTGTTGGCTCAATTGAGAAGATGTGTGGATGATGAAATGGAAAATATGACTCCTAAAGTGGGGAGGAAAATGTTGGAGGATGCTGGTGTCATGATATTTCCTGGCCTTGAGTTGAATTCTGCATTGGTCTTTGATAGTTTCTTGAAGGGTAGTAATGCTACTCATAAGCTTGATAAGGAAAAGGTGACAGAAGTGTATACGGGTTCCCAATATAATACTGATGAGGGATCAATGTTGATATGGGATTTGTACCCACCCCATAGGAAATCAGTGGTACTTGATACAAAGAAGGCATTTGGCCATGTCTTGACTCTAAAAGCTGGAGAAGTTGATCCTGTAGCTACTGCTGATATTGGGGTAAATATTGCAAAGTTGAATAAAGCACAGATTCAATTATTGATAAAAGAAGGAGAAATGTATAAAGAAAATAATGAGAAATTGCTGAGAGAAAATGATAGACTCAAAGACTTGGTTGGTGTTTCAATGGGGACAACCAAATTGATCACTCAAGGAGAAAGCTCTCAGGAAAAACACCACTGGGTAGGGTCAAGTGCTTATTCTCAGGGGAAGCATGATGTTATTGCTGCAATTATCAAGAAGAGGCAGGATCATTTTACATCCGGGTTGAATAAATTGCGGGGAAAATACTCTCATACTCTTGCTACATTGAAGGAGCATACAAGGATGGATGAACGAATCATGGAGAAATTTTATGAGTTGGCTCAAAGTGATGAAGCTAGCAGTTCTGCACTTGAAGCTACAAATCACATAATCAATCATCATTGAAATTTCTATGATGAATTGCAAGGAGATGAACAAGGGTTAATTGCAGCTGCTAAGAAAAATGTAATTACATTTTCTGATGATAATGGGGATTTGAAAGAGGCCACCAAATGGAAAAATGAATGTGAGTCAATGCTGAATGAAATCATGAAGATAGCTTCTGCAGAGGATACAACATTGGAAGAAGTGAGTAAGCAAAATGAGGAAATGGTCAAGATGGAAGTTATGATCCGGAATGTTGTTGGAGATGCGGATACGTATGAACACCAGGATTATTTGGACCACCTCAATAAGACTCACTTATGTCTAAATAGAGCCTAGTTATTCTCTATCTTTTGTTTTATAATATGTATTTTATATTTCCGAAAGGATGCGTCCTTTCGTATTCTTAATGTATAAATGTCTATTTTGAAAACAATATGCAGATAGATAGAATAGGATAGAGAATAGAGGATACAGTGGAACGCCATGTTTCACAAGGTTGAGACTCTGATGTATGTTTTGAAGCCATGGAGATATCAATGAAAATCATTTGATTTGCTGGCGTATTTTGGTGTCAATTGTTGTGTTGTGCCTATTGAAAGAATTATTTGAGTTGTCTCTAAAATTGATGTTTCTTGGTTATTTAGATCAACATAACAAGTTTATGTCTAGTTTATCAGTACGTATTTGCCATATCTATGTGATTGGTTGATAGGTTCTTTCAAGGAAGGATTAAATCCTTTTGATTAATCATAGTAATCATGGAATTTCATTTAGATCAGTAAGAAGAACTTAATAATCACAATCTTGCATGTTTATACTAGTTATAAACAAAATATGCCAAACAATTTGAATAACCTCTAGAAAGAAGTCAGTTGTTTAAGGTTTCATTTGACTCCATATATTATATAAGGCAGCGGTCTCACCATTTCCATCATTTTATTTCATTCATACTTTTTTACATATGTTAACTGAGCATATTAGGGTTTAGTTTTGAATGCTGGTATACAATATATACCAAATTTGTTTTATTTTGGCCATTTCAATTTGCCATCGTGGACAAATCATGGCATGAAGATAAGATCAATAGTCAAGTCTGCTTCATTTATTATAGGCACACCCACCTAGGTCTAGCAACGCCTGGAGAGTTGAAGGTTTAATTCTTTCAAACCTTGTTCTGTTACTCTAAAACATTGTGAAAGCTTGGCAACCTTTCATGGTTCAAACCTGAGTTTTTGAGAGCTAACAAATTGATGACTCTACTGGGGATAACAAAGAATTTGTGCCTTAATCATAGAGTCAGAAGTCCTATATACAGACTCCGCTGGGAATAATAAGTAACAATCTTTTTTCTCACTTTTAAGAAAGTGAGTGGCAACTCTAATCAAACATTGCAATATGAATGGAAGAAGATCTCAATTTAGGGGAGGTCATTCTAGAGCCCCTCCTAGTAATAGTAAGTGGACGCATAAAAATGATAAGGTTGACAAGGGTAAAGGGAAAAGTGAGGACATGTGCTTAACAAACAAAGATAAATCATCGATACCTTTTGGTGAGAATTGCTTTGACACATGGAAAGATAATTCATCTGAAGAGCCCTGTACCCTGAAAGATCAGAGAAATCCATTTTACAATCCTCAGAAAAATGTTGAATTTGAAGCTAGAAAATAGGTTGAATTTGAAGTTGGATTTGAAGCCGAATGACTCAGAGTTCAATATGAATATGACCAAAAAATGGAAGGTAATCAGAGTGGACCTGCTAATCAGAAAATTCAAGAAGAAGATTATGAATCTTTAAGTTATGAGGAAGGTAGGGCACGGTATGAATCTCAGAGAAAGGAAAGGGAAGAGCAAGAAAAGGCCCAAATGATTCAAGCAATGAGGGAATTCAAACTGCAAAAAGCTCAGAACATTCCACACACATCCGGTTTCCCCCCAAAATATGTACCACCCCATAAACAGGGCAATCATGGTGTTGGGTACTCTGAACCACCAAGGATTCCTCACCATCAAATTGGGAATCAATATAGACAGCCAAATTGTCCACCTTATGTTCCCACACAACATCCAAATAATTATCCACCTCCTGGTCAACGTCATGTGCCACAACAAAATATGCAGTACAATAATCCTATGTACCAATATCAGCACCCACCTAATCCTCCTCCTTATCAATATACAACCATGATCAGACAATTTGATCTAGCAGGATTTCAATTATACCCATATCCCACAGATAGCAGTTGGAGAGGTTTAGTACCCAAGTTTACAGGCAGTAATGCAATCATTGTTGAGGATCATTTAAGAAGTTTCAATGCTTTTATTCAAGATTTTGATGTACCTTATGAAGATTTGCATATGAGATTATTCATGATGTCCCTTATTGAAGAAGCTAGGGATTGGTTCAATAGTCTGGCAACAGCTTCTATTTATTCTCTCCAGATATTTCAAGACCAATTCCTTGAACAATTTGGGAATTTGAGTGCACCAGACGCCGCTCTCCATGAACTAATGTGAATTCAAAAAGGTCAGAATGATTCAATCTTTGATTTTAACAGAAGATTCAATAAACTGCAGAATAGAATACCTCCAAGATCAAAGTTACCAGATTCTGTAGCATTAAGTGTTTACCTGAATGCATTTGACCCTAAAACAGGGTATGAGCTGAGAAATAGGTTCCCAAGGGACATAGCTGAAGCACAAAAGATAGCATTAACAATTGAGAATAACAAAAAGACTACTGGGATAATGAATAAGAGAGACAACCCTCGAGTTCCTCAACAAAATATAATTATCAATATAAGCAGGAGAACACATATAGGAATGAAAGACCAAGGCCGAGGCTACATGACATGCCCTATAACACAAACTGGAAGGATGGGAAACCTATAACAAATAGGCCAGGAAGCAAAGAAACTCCTGATCCATTGAAGAAGAAGGGAACATATATGGTGAATAGCAATTATTTTTGCGAGGCTTGTGATAAACCACATTCCCCTGAATATTGTGTTGTATCCCAGAGAATGCAAGAAGAAGGATTGCTAATTGGAGATGATGGAGAAGATCATACGATCTACTTGACTTCAAATGCTTCTCATCATGTTGAGGAGAGGTACTCATCTTCAGAGGAGGGAGGTTATGAGTATGACGTTGCAGAATGAAGGTACAATGTACATATGGCTGAGCAGCATGTTTTTTCTGACTCTGAGGATGATTATGTGGAACCACAATCTATTGAGGTGCCTACTCACAATAATGTGAGGAGACTTACTGAAGAAGAGATAGAAAAATTGACTGTTGCCGCAGTAGAAGAAGCTAAGAATAAGTACTGGTTGAGGAACAGGACAGTAAATGAGAAGGAAGGTGTCCCTAGGGGTATCTTTATGAAAGATCATAAAGTTGTGCAAGGAGTTTCAAAGAAAACTAAAACAAACAACGTGAAGAAAGTAAACAGAATCCTATCCAAAAGGATGCAGTAAAAGAGCTACATAAAGAATTTCAAAAAAATTATCAATCAGGTAGAGGAGAAAAAGAAGTAAACAAAAGAAAGTAATTAAGGCAGAAGGTTCTTCTTTTGATTTCACTCAAGCCTTGTCTCAGGTAAAGATTTCTGTCCCACTTCTAGAAATGATGAAAATTAAGGAGTACAGGGACAGTGCAATGCAATTGATAACAAATGAGAGAGAAAAACATGTAAGTACTGAAAATAAAATGGTTGCAAAAAATAAGCAAGATAAAGTAAACGTCCCAGAAATCTGCTTGAGTAATGTATTGACAAGTCTGCCACAGGTTGATCCTTTCTTTATCACATTACTCATAAATAATAAATTATTGAGGAATTGTATGATAGATTCTGGTGCCACCATGAATATTATGCTAGTAGGAGTGATGAAACAACTAGGCATGTGGGTGGATACATATGAAGGAAAGTGTTACGCAATGGATAACCGACCTGTTCTTGTGGTTGGTATAATGAAAGATGTAGAAGTCAAGTTAGCTGGTTACCCTCAAGTAGCTTACAATATTGATATAACAGTGATAGACACCCCTCCACAATTCGGTATGCTTTTATCAGGGCAATGGACGGCAGCTATTGGTGGAAATGTTCAGTTTGACCTATCTTATGCAACAATTCCTGTAAATGGCCAAGAATTGAAATTGTACAGGGAGCCAAGGATGAATCAGCTCATTGATTGTGTGCCACAAGAGCAAATTAATTATTTTTGTGATGTTGATCTTGGGAGTTTCAAAATAGAACCAGCATAGCTAGAATTGACTAATAGTGATCCTATTGAGAAGCATGCTGCAAGGAACCACAATGGTGTGTGGAAGATGTATTTCAATGGAGCCTGCAGCCAAGAAGGCAATGGAGCTGGGATAGTATTTGTTTCGCCTGAAGGTAATACATTTGAGTATTCATTCTTGTTAACTTTTGAATGCACAAATAATGTGGCGGAGTATGAAGGTCTGTTAACTGGATTGAATATAGTGGTGAAGCATAAAATAAAGTTGCTAGCTATTCTAGGAGATTCTGAGTTAGTTATCTCGCAAGTTAAGGCAAAGTATACAGCAAAAAATAAAAGATTAAAGCAATATAGAAATGTTGTATGGGATACAATAGAATTGCTTGATGCTTTCTCAATTGAGTGGGTGGATAGATCAAAGAATATAATGGCATATTTTCTAGCTAATGTAGCATTGAAGAGAGATGATATTACGCTGGCGGGAGTGTCACAAATTGAATTCAAAACAAGGCCTGTTGTGCCTGATAATGTATATAGTTGGCAAGTTTTTAATGATGACACTGATCTTTTGAAATTCCTTCACTGTATAGACCAGTATGAAGCTCAAGAGATCAATTTCAATGCCTTTGTTGAAGAAGTTGATGGAAAAGAGATAGTCTTTGGAAAAGAGATCTTGCAGCTTAAAACAAATAAAATTCCTAAAGGCTTGGTGGCATTAGAGAGGGTATATGATGGAAGTGATTGGTCTTTAATGAAGCAAACACCAGTTGGAAGGGATGACATTGAAGAAATTAATTTGGGAACTGAGATGGCACCAAAAAAGGTGTACATAGGTAAAAAGATTAGTCCTGCAATTAGAAAAATGTTGATTAAATTGTTGAGAAAGTATAAACATGTATTTGCTTAGTCTTATGAAGATTTGAAAGCATATAGAGAAGACTTTTTTCAACATGAAATACCATTGAAGGCAGATGCTAAACCATTCAAACAAAAGCAAAGGCCGATAAATCCTACTTTAGAACCTAAAATGCAAGAGGAGTTGGCGAAGCTCAGAGACGGTGGAATCATTAAGCCAATTAGACATTCAACATGGGTGTCAAATCTGGTCCCTATCAGAAAGAAAAATGGAGATATCAGATTATGTGTAGATTTCAGAAATCTAAACATAGCGTCCCTCAAAGATAATTATCCTTTGCCTAACATGGAGGCCATATTGCATAAGGTGATAGGCTGTGAATTGTTGTCCATGATGGATGGATTTTCAGGGTATAATCAGGTTAAAGTTAAAGAGTCTAAACAATACAAAATTGCATTCACAACCCCTTGGGGAACATATGTTTATCTGAGGATGCCATTTGGTCTCACTAATGCAGGGGCAACTTTTCAAAGAGCCATGGATGTGGCTTTTGCTGATTTGATCAATGTTCTCATGGTGGTGTATCAGGACGATCTCACTGCTTATTCTAAGAAGGCTGAGGATCATGTTCATCATTTGGAAAAGGTATTTATAAGAGCCCTTGAATATGGTATTAGCTTAAACCCCAAGAAATGTAATTTTGTTGTCACGGAGGGTAAGCTTTTGGGGCACATTGTTTCAAAGGAAGGGATTAGGATAGACCCTAAAAGGGTGGAGGCTATTGACAAAATCCATGTCCCTAAAATTGTTAAGGCGATATAATCATTCTTTGGACAGATAAATTTTGTTAGGAGATTTGTCTCTAACTTTGCTGAGATTGTTAAACCCATAGCAAGAATGCTGAGGAAAGGACAAAAGATAGAATGGACTGCAGAAGCCTAGGAAGCTTTTGTATCTATAAAACGAGCCATCAAGGAGGCTCCTATTCTTAAGTCGCCTGACTTTTCAAAACCTTTCTAGATTTTTTCATTTGCTTCAATGCATACTGTTGCAGCTATTATGCTACAAAAGAATGAAGACGGTCATGAGCAGCCAATATCTTTTTTTAGTAAGTCATTACAGGGTTCTGAACTAAAGTATGATATAATGGAGAAGCAAGCATTTGTGTTGGTGAAAGTTGTAAAAGCTTTCATACCATACCTGGTTGGAGCAAAGGTAGTTGCTTATGTTCCTCATGCAGCTGTCAAGGATATTCTGACACAATCTGAAGTAACAGGTAAGAGATGCAAATGGATCAACAAAATCCAAGAATTTGACATGGAGATTCAAATTACTAAACTGGTTAGAGGTCAAGGTTTGGCTAAACTAATGGCAGAGGCAAATATTGAAGCAAATTAGATTTGTAGTGTAGAAGAAGAAGTAATTGCAAGCATTGAGCATACTCAATGGTATACAGATATCATGTATTATCTTAAACATATGAAGTGTCCAGAAGGATTGAATGATAACCAGAAAAGAACGCTGAAGTTGCATGCGTCTAAATATGTTTTATGGATGGGGGATTTATTTTAGAAAAATAGGGATGGGTGTAGCCAGCCATTATTATACGGATGAATTTTAGTAAACATGTTTTAATTGGAATGCATGAAGGAGTATGTAAGGAAATTACCTTACTTAAAGACTGCGTTGATCAAGCGGTACTTCATCAGGTCGAAGCCAGACTAATAATCTCGGTTAATGACTCTTCACTCCTCGAGAAAATGCAGGCACCCTGTCAGTTCTGGGAAATTGAAATATCAGGGAGCTTTGCCATTAAGACCTTTGTAGGTTGATGCCCCTTTTCATCAATGGGGGATTGATTTCATAGGAGAAATACAAGAAAAATCAAGTGGTGGACATAGGTGGATATTGGTGGCCACTGATTATTTCACCAAGTGGGTAGAGGCCATTCCAACTAAACAAGCTACAAGTAGGGTGGTGACGCGGTTCTTGATGGATAATATCATTACTAGGTTTGGTACACCAATGAGGTTGATTACAGATAATGGGATGTGTTTCAAATTCGAGGATAGATTGAAGCTTTGCCAACTCATTTATTACCATTTCATATACGAAAACCCACCCATCATCTGAGCTAAAATGGATTGGTGATCTAGCAACAAAGGTCTTGAGAGAGGATTATGGAAAGGGATGAGAATTGAGGCCAAGAGGCTTAGGGTTCCAGAAATTAAAGATTGGTTATGGGGTAGAATTAGTAGAGGAAGGCAATTGGGAGTCCCATTTGAATTAGTATGGAACTGAAGCCGGGATGCCTTTGCAAAACTTGTACAGTTTACAAAGTTTATTTCTTAAAGGAGAATTTGAGATGTTACCTAAACCCTTGGAGGGAAAGAATGGAGCTTGATTAAATTTTGGAATTATACCGGATGAAATAGGGAAGGTAGCTCAAAATAAAATATAAAATTCTGAGAAGTAGATGAAAATATTTATTTGACAAAAAGAAAAGGATAAATTTGGAGAAAGTGATCTGGTACTGATGTGGAATGAAAGGTGCCAGGAGAAGGGAAAACATGGGAAGTTTGAAGCCTTATGGCTAGGGCCTTTTGTGGTGGTTGGAAAGAAAGGCGAAGACTCATACTATTTGCAGAATATGGCTGGTCAAGATCAAGACTTGCCTGTACATGGGTAATTTTCTGAAACATTTTATCTCTTGAAGTAATACTGAGGATTAAAGGTTGCTAGTGCATGGACAACTTTTGATGATCCTCTTTGAAATTCTTTTCTAAATACCGCGATGAGTTTAGGAAATAAAGAATTTGGGATTTGTAAATTTTACATGGACAAATCCTAAATTTTTCCTTCTTTAGAATAAATTTTTCCATACTCACCAGTATTATAGGTCTCATTCATTACCCATTTCCATTTATTTCCATTACACTCCCATGTTCCATCTACTTTGTTTGTTCTCGCAGTACAGATCCTTGTAATGAGGAGATCTTACTGTCATTCTGTCCCCTAAGATGGAATAGCTGTTAGAAATTTTGTGGAATTTTTGGGGTACTTCCACGGTTTATTGCATCCAAGAGTTCCAACATTGAGTCCTCATCATAAGCATCAAAGTCCCTCTTTGTATTGTCTTGCTTGTTTTCTGTCATAAAATCCATTGAATCCATCAAGTCTTTCATTTTTCATTAAAAGACCCGAATCGGAAAGACATTGTAAAAGTCTCCCCGACCTAATTTTTCACTAATATATGTTTGTTGTAGACTATCGGCAGGACAATTTGCTTGTTTTGGTGACAAAAGGAATCATTTCGGCAAAGGGGAGTCATTGTCAGAGTGAAGTCATAGCGAATACAGTGTGTTTCGCCAACCGATGCATGTGGAAGTTTATAGCTCAAGATAAAGGTGTTTGGGAAAATGTTTCAGCGAACTAATTTTTCTTGCCGATAGGCATCCAGAAAAAAAGTATATTGACATATGTTGGGGCATCGGTGTAATGTCAGGGTGAAGACAATATGTCATACCGACTAATGCATAAAGGGGTCATTTCAGCCAGACTGATTGGTATCGGCGTGAACTCATAATGAAGTCATTTTGTCTTACCGACTGGCTTGCAAGCAGATGTCTCAGTAAGACTTATGTGCATCGGGAAGGTCTAGGTGAATGGGCCATTGTTTGGCCGAACTAAGTTCAAAGGTATTTCAAAGCTATCGGTGAGAAGCTATGGAGTCTTGCTGATTCAAATCTTATGTCGATGGAGATATGCATCGCTGGGAGAAGAACTTGTCGACATAAGTTTCACCGAAGTATGAATATTATACCGACAGATAGTTCAGGGTGAGTTTTGCCAAATAGGAGTAATCTGGAGGAGTGATTTTGGTAAGACATTTGGTGTCGATATAAGTCTTCTTGAAGGTTCATTGTCTTGTCGAAAGTATTGTTTCAATGGTTGGGCTTATTTGTTCGGTGAGAAAACATGGTGGACACACCGAAATGAGAATTCATCGGTAAAAGGGTGAATTTGTCTTAGCGAATGAAAATACATTGAAAAATACATATCGGTAAGATGCAAAGATATCTGCATAACATCTTCCTGACTTTGAAAGTCACAGCGAAGCGGGTGAAATGAAGATTGCATCGGCAAGAGTATAAATTTGTCTTGGCGACCAAATTTAAATAAAGACTTTCAGTGAAACAGGATGAATTCTACGAGAGGTTTCCCCGACATCTGCAGGTTATAGCAAACATAAAGATAAAGGATTTCAATTGGTGTGAAGAACATTAATGTCTCAGCGATTGGAAAATGCTTTGAAGAATACATATCAGTATTGTTCTATGATATCCATGAGACATTTCCCCGACTTTGAATTGTCACAACAAAATGAAAAGAAAAATCATTTGTCATCAAGTTGATTCCAAGTGTCGGTAAGACCACAGAGTGTCTTGGTGAATGATGAAATAAACGTTGAAAAGGGATTTCACCCCAGATTTGAATTTTTCTCATCGAAAGGACATTTGATGCGACAGTGCCAGTTTCAAAGGAGGTGTCATTCATGCTTCATTAATGGCACGATGGGATAAAATAGTAATGACAGTAGTGTTTTAATCAATTCCTCATTTCCAAATTGATTGCTGGTGAATTGGCAAGCTAAACAGAGAACCAAGACAATTTTTCAGTTTGAGGAGCTCAAGTAGAATACTGTAAGTAGTTGCTTCTCTATTTTTCATATTTTGGTTCTGTAAGCTTGAAAAATGGAGTCTTCTGGTTCTGGAAAGGGTAAGGGTAGAAAACTTGGTGAGAGTAGTCAGTTGAAGGGAAAGAAACAAAAGACTGATACAGAGCATGAAGGCACTAAAAAGAAGCTAATCCAAGACCTTATTGATCAACTACCTGGTTCAGGGCCTAAAGCTAGAAGGTCCACACAACTTAGGGCAGAAGTTGATAAGCTAGATGATAAATGCAAGTTCATAGGTGATGTCTGGACTGCTGTAAGGGGGTATGAGCTTTTCAATTTCCACTACCATAGGAGGAATCGTTTTGAGCCAGTCTGTAATCCATGGAGGTTGAATGTAGGGAAATTGGTATGCCCTAATGTATTCATTAATGTTGAATTGGTAAAATTGCTTGATGATCATTATGATCCAAAGCATAAAGCAATATGTGATCCTTCTAGAAACCACAGATACATGTGTCAAAAGAAGCAATTGGTGAGGTTTTCAAATTGGAAGGGTTTTGCAACGAGGAAATTAACTGTGAAGAGTTGCAAAAGGAACTTTCCAGAATGGATACAAGTTACAAGGGCTGGAGGTTACCAATTCATAGGGTTAAACAGGGTGACAAGACAGAACCTCTGGAAGATAGTGAGGGGCCTCCCTATCATGTATATTTGTTTGAACTCTACATCAAATATACATATTTTTCAGTGTGTCAAGTGTTGGGGATGGATGCCCCGGAATTCATGTTAATGGTGCCAATGGTTATTGCAGCAGATATTCAATATCACAATTCTAGTCCATTTGATTATGCTTCATATATTTCTAAGGAGCTTGACTCAGGATTGATGGCTATAAAGGGTGGAGCTTCCATTGTTCATCTCAGAAACTATTTATTGTTGATGCACTTAGTGTTATACTTCGGACAAGAGCTAGGGGTATGGCCTCCAGAAATGAGAATTTCTCAGATTGGTAAGGAAGGTGAAGCATTGCCTGTTCAGTTGTGGACTACCATTTGGGACAGTAGGTTTGTTGGTTCTAGATTTATTCATTTTGAAGAGCATTTTGTAAAGACATTGTATAAATTGTATCATTATCCTTGTAATCATTCATTGACTGATGAGATCAAAAGATTCCTTCAGCCTAAAGACTTCAATGGGCCAATTGACCATAATTGGGGAGACTGGTATTGTTTAGAGGGAGCTACAGTAATCAGAGTGTATGGATTTGAATATGCTCCTTTCATTCTACCAAGGACAGTTCCAAACAAGGTTGCATACTTGGAAATTGTCAGACAAATGGATTTATGTAGTGTGATGCATTTCAGTTTCTTTTGGGAAGCAGGCTTTTATGCCTAGTACTTTGTGTTTTGGTGATTTCACTGTGTTGGCTAAGGAGGGATATAACTCAATCCTTGATAGATTATTGCATTATAATATGAAAAGAGGACCAACCAGGAAATACTTTGACCCTGAAGGATATATCAATTCAGCCAAAGAGAGGATTAACTTTGGAGGGTATTAGCATGTACCCTATCCTTTTGATGATATGATTAGAAATCCGGATGAAGATGAAGCAGAAATGGTAGTTGAAAGGTATAACCAAGGGCTACAAGATACTGAGTTATTGTCTTCTAGAGATGAAGCACCAAGAACTAATGTGCCATAGGGTAGAACAGAAAAGGTATCCAGGATGAGGACTCAGCAGTATGTTTGCCCAGTCAGAGAACAGAGTGTTGAAAGTGGTGATGTTGATGCTAGGCACATGAAGTATAGATCATTTGTTTGCAGTATTGGGTTTACCATATTCCAGAGTTCAAAAGCATTTCTTACAAGCGAGAGAAGAAAGAGGAGGGAATAAAGAAAGAATATTGATGATATCTATACGGAAGTAGGGAACAATTATTGGCTCAATTGAAGATGTGTAAGATGATGGGAAATGGAAGGAAATGCAGAGCTCCTGGGGTGCGAGGGGAAATGCTTGGAGGATCTTTGAGTGTCATGATATTTCCCTAGCCAGCCAGTGAGTTTGGAATCCATTTGATGCTTTGATAGTTTCTTGAAGGGTGTGGGTTCTACTCATAGAAACCCATTAAAGGAAAGGTGTGAAGTGTATCACAGGTTCAAAATTATATCTACAGTAGAGAAGTCAATGTTGATATGGGCTTTGTACCCACCCCACAGGAAATCAGTGGTACTTGATACAGAGAAGGCATTTGGTCATGTCTTGACTCTAAAAGCTGGAGAAGTTGATCTTGTAGCTACTGCTGATATTGGGGTAAATATTGCAAGGTTGAATAAAGCATAGATTCAATTATTGATAAAAGAAAGAGAAATGTATTAAGCAAATAATGAGAAATTGCTGAGAGAAAATGATAGACTCAAAGACTTGGTTGGTGTTTCAATGGGGACAACCAAAATGATCACTCAAGGAGAAAGCTCTCAGGAAAAACACCACTGGGTAGGGTCAAGTGCTTATTCTCAGGGGAAGCATGATGTTATTGCTGCAATTATCAAGAAGAGGCAGGATCATTTTACATCCGGGTTGAATAAATTGCGGGGAAAATACTCTCATACTCTTGCTACATTGAAGGAGCATACAAGGATGGATGAACGAATCATGGAGAAATTTTATGAGTTGGCTCAAAGTGATGAAGCTAGCAGTTCTGCACTTGAAGCTACAAATCACATAATCAATCATCATTGAAATTTCTATGATGAATTGCAAGGAGATGAACAAGGGTTAATTGCAGCTGCTAAGAAAAATGTAATTACATTTTCTGATGATAATGGGGATTTGAAAGAGGCCACCAGATGGAAAAATGAATGTGAGTCAATGCTGAATGAAATCATGAAGATAGAATCTGCAGAGGATACAACATTAGAAGAAGTGAGTAAGCAAAATGAGGAAATGGTCAAGATGGAAGTTACGATCCAGAATGTTGTTGGAGATGCGGATACATATGAACGCCAAGATTATTTGGACCACCTCAATAAGACTCACTTATGGATAAATAGAGCCTAGTTATTCTCTATCTTTTGTTTTATAATATGTATTTTCTATTTCTGAAAGGATGCATCCTTTCGTATTCTCAATGTATAAATATCTATTTTGAAAACAATATGTGGATAGATAGAATAGGATAGAGAATAGAGGATACAGTGGAACACCATGTTTCACAAGGTTGAGACTCTGATGTATGTTTTGAAGCCATGGAGATATCAATGAAAATCATCTTATTTTCTGGCGTATTCTAGTGTCAATTGTTGTGTTGCGCCTATTGAAAGAATTATTTGAGTTGTCTCTAAAATTGATGTTTCTTGGTTATTTAGATCAACATAACAAGTTTATGTCTGGTTTATCAGTACGTATTTTTCGTATCTATGTGATTGGTTGATAGGTTCTTTCAAGGAAGGATTAAATCCTTTTGATTAATCACAGTAATCAAGGAATTTCACTTAGATCAGTAAGAAGAACTTAATAATCACAATCTTGCATGTTTATACTAGTTATAAACAAAATATGCCAAACAATTTGAATAACCTCCAGAAAGAAGTCAGTTGATAAGTAGGAGGTATTTTTCCACAGTGTGTCAAATTATGATATTGCTATTAGGATTCAACCGTGTAGTTTCGAGTCAAACTACACGGTTGAATCCTTATAGCAATATCATAAGAAGTTAGTTGTTTAAGGTTTCATTTGATTCCATATATTATATAAGGCACTGGTCTCACCATTTCCATCATTTTATTTCTTTCATACTTTTTTACATCTATTAACTGAGCATATTAGGGTTTAGTTTTGAATGCTGGTATACAATATATACCAAATTTGTTTTATTTTGTCCATTTCAATTTTCCATCATGAACAAATCATGGCATGAAGATAAGATCAATAGTCAAGTATGCTTCATTTATTATAGGCACACCCGCCTAGGTCTAGTAGCACCTGGAGAGTAGAAGGTTTAATTCTTTCAAACCTTGTTCTGTTACCCTAAAACATTGTGAAAGCTTGGCAACCTTTCGTGGTTCAAACCTGCATTTTTGAGAGTTAACAAGTCACATTGCATTTTGAGAAGAAGCTTGGAGAGCTCTGCAAGTGAACTTTTGTGAAATACAATTTTAAAGGTGATTCGGCAAACAAACCCTAATCCGGTGAAAGGTATTTATCTACAAAACTTGTGAACTTGAAATTTTTGGAAATGGTCACTCTGTTAGTTGTTGATATTAAGGATAGACCCCGCCCAAAATTCAAATGGAACCCGTTCAAATCCATTGAGACAAAACCATTAGGTGTATTTTATTTCATCTATATGGTTTTTTGCACATTGAAGATATTAGGGCATATATTCATGTGAATATTGAGGAGATAGGAAGCTCCCAGCTATTAAATCTGTACACAAATCACATTGTGGGAGAAGATCTCTATGTAAGGCCTAAATTTAAGACTTTGGAGGAGAAGAAGTTCCCAAAAATTGGGAAGTTTCCCGTGTTCGATGAAAATGAATGGGTTTGATACATACTAAGTCGAGTGCATGTCAAGTTCATGTGGTTAAACCAACCCTTCAACATCACAAGAGAAGCTATAAGCATTATTACTAGTCTAAATTCATCTGGTGGGTTGCCCACATTGAAATCTATGAAGAACCAAATAGTAACTGAGGCAACCAATTCCACTTTCAATAGAAGAGCCATGACAATTAATGACATCATTGAATTGGATGGAAAATTTTCTTCTATGGTTATTGGATATAAAATCTATCACTCTAGCCGGGATAACTCTGCATCTGGTATTGCAATCTATGTAGCTAATCAAATGATCAAGGAAAATACAGAATATGACGTATGTGAGTTACTTTGGAGCCAGCTAATTGAAAATCTTGGTAAAATCAAGAAGGAAAAGAACTCTTTCAAGTATGGAAATTTGTTGTTATGTCTATTCTTCTACTTGATGAATGAAGTTCTAGGAGTTGGTAAAGTGCAATGGGAAGGTGATTGATAAATTTGGTAGTTCTATTCAAATCCAAAGAGATGTCACTTATATAGAATTAGTGATATAAAACTAAAAGGGAAAACTGCTATCTGGGGTTACTTCAAAAGCTTTTAGAGTGAAATGCAAGCTAGGGAAAGGATCCCTAAAACTATTGTGGAAAAATATAAGGACACTATTTGCTTCATTGTTGACATTGATCACTGTTTGATGGAAGCAGCAGAACCTAGAACAGTTTGGATAATGCCTATGGGATATGAGGTTGAAGAACACATTTTGGAGTTGTATGCCCAATACTTGTTGAGTAAACCTTGGGATCCGACAAAAGAAAGTTTTGGTACCTTTGAAGAGAAGAATATGAAAGTGCATGCACAACTGAAGAATTCTATGATAGTCCAAAAGGTGAGAAAGGGGGTTGAATATTTTGTAGAAAGCATCGGCATATCAGTTGAAGCAATGAGGGAAGCTAGGAAGAAAAGAGAACAAGTTGAAGAAGGGGAGCCTGCTAGAACTGAGTCAGCTAGTCTGGCAGCATCCTCTACTAGATCTGGATCTACAAGGAGCTTTGCACCCTCATCTGGTCTTACAAAGAAATCAAGCCTAGTAAAAGCTCAAGTCAAGATATCTGGAAGAGAAGGAAAGAGGAAGAAGGATAAAAGCACAAGATTCTATGTTGTTGTTGAAGATGATGAAGAAATTGAATTAGATGAAGTGGGAGAAATCAAGCATAAGGGCACAAAGGCTTCAAAAGTATCTAAGGACAAGCGCTCCAATGAAGAAAAAGCCAATAAAAAGGTGAAAATTGATAGATCAGGTATGACTATAAAGGAAGTGGAAAAAGGTTTAATTGAGGATGGTAATCTCAAACCACTTTTTGAATGGTATGACACTTTTGATAGTGTCGGTCAGAGAACTCTTGAAGAAGCCACAATAAAATATTTGAATATTTTCAATATGACTCTCATAGAAATAATGTTAGAGTTACCTAAAGGGTTATATGAAGTCTTAGAAATGAGGAGAGTAAATGCAAGAGTTGAAGATGAATGAATGAGAGAACGCATACTTTCCAATCTATGTCTGGTAATATCAAAAGAAGAAATGAAGAAAATCCTCAATGATTCTAAAAAGGATTTTAAGAGAAAATTAAGGGTGAATAATTTTATGATCAGGTAGACTGAGGAAGTAGCAAAAGACACTAAGAAAATTCTTAAGGAAATTTTGTTGAAGAACATATATAACATTGTCTCTTAAGAAACTCATGATGAAGATGTTCGATCTGATCCATAAGTTCAAGTTGTTCCGGCTAATATTGAAGAAGTGAAAGAAGATACAATTGAGGACACTAAAAATCCTCTAGATATGCAAGATACTGAAATTTCTATGGAGACTGAAGCCCCTAAAGATATGTCAGTTGAAGAAATAGAGATTCCCAAAGCCAAGCAAGAATCTATGGTTGAAGAAAAGAAGGCTGAGGCAAAGGAGGTTGCTATGGAAGAAAGAGACACTGCAAAGGAAGTAAAGAAGCTTTTAGAAGAACAACAGGAGGTGTTGGACCCTAAATTGGTTGAAGGTCCTATCAACTTGGCCACTCTATCTCCTATTCAAAATTTGAAGGTAGCATCATTTGCTTAGGCCAAGGAAAGGGAGGAGATATTGAAATCTCACATTGAGTACAGTGAGCTACTAAGTCTTGCATCTAGTATCTTGGAGAATATCATGCCCACACATGTCAAGGACTCATCTAATTCTCCCTCTGGTCAGCTAAAGAAAATTATCAACTCTATAAGTACTCACTTTGAGTCTCTTGAAAAGTCAATTGAGGATAAGGTCCAGAAAGAATTTGATGCAAACAGGTTTAGTAGATTGAAGTGTATGATTGCTAATGATAAATCTTTATTAGCTACTTGTGAAAAGAACATTCAAGGTGCATTATCTAAGGATGGAAATAAATACAAGTCATGCTTATCCTTGTCAAAATTCACTAAGGTCACTGAGAAGAAAATTAAGGAATATGAGAAATAGTTCGTAGATATTGCTCAAAACTTTGATCCTCTAACCGTTTATGTGGGTAAGCAAGAAGGTCAAGTCATATCCCTGCTTGACAAAATTAAAAGTTTGAAGCATGAAAAAGACATAATTGTTGAAAGGGTGTGTGAGCTAAGATGATTAATTGATCCTAAAATGGAGACAATGCTTAGTGCATTGAAGGAAGCATAGGATGCTATGGTTGTCAGTGATCTAGAAAATATTGAGTCAGCAGAGATGCAATCCTACCTATTCTATGGTCAAGTGACTATTTTGGAGATTCTCAAAAAGGGTTGGGACACTAGTTTAAGCATGTTGAAGAAAAATTTTGCATACATATTCAAGTCCATGTAAGTTAAAAAAGCATGTTTGTACATATACAGTTTGTTCATAGAAATTTTGTATGATTTTTGGTATGTGGATTCTCATCTTTTCCATTGATGTCAAAGGGGGAGTGTAGGATAGTGAAAATTTTCATATTCATCTCAGGGGGAGTTGTGATTAAAAAATTTCTGAAGTTTTGAGGATTGTAGTGTATTCATGTTGGTATTGATTCCGACACTTAGTCATTTTTCACTAAGTGTTGCCATCAATGCCAAAGGGGGAGATTGTTGGCAAGAGACACTGCACAAGTCATCTAGTGTTGTCATTGATGGAAACCCTAGTTAGTAATTCCATCCACACCTCAGTATTTGCTTATACCAAAAGTCAAATTGAAGATATGTGTTAACTGTCAAAGCTAAAACAGGGCATTCGACAGAGTTGTGTACATTGAATCATATGTAATTTCCTATTATCATTTTGTGTTGTGGATCTCAGGGAAGGTCTTTTGATGTATGTACTATCTTATCTTTGAATCATAGTGCTTTGTATTGATTGGTGTGCAAGTTAGAAGATCCAGTTTATTGATTTTTTGTCTAACAGTGTAGAAAGGCCGACTAGATGAGTATAGTATGTTGCGGATCTTCACGGCATAATTGTTTAAGGTGTTTCATGTTTGAGATTACTATTTTATCTCAAATACGGGGCATAATAGTGTCAATAAAGCATGCAAATATTAACGTTGGGTGGAAGCAATGAAAGAAGAACTACTGCAATTTGAGAAGAATGATACATGGATTCTTGTTCCCAGACCTAAGGACAAAAATGTAATTGGAACTAATTCCTGGAGGAATTTCTAGCACTAGATTTTGATGCAGATTCATTTCCTGCATCAGAAACACTCTTCTTCACCCATGTCTTCTTCATTTGATTCTTGATCTCATCTATAGTAACTTTTCCTTTTCCCTTATCATTCTTTTGCATATCTTTCCCTTTGTTTACCAAACCCTTCCTGCTTCTACAGAATCTTGCAATGTGACCGAATTTGTTACAACTATAGCACACGAAATTTCTTTGTCCAAACCAGTTATTCCATTGATTTTCTCTTGATCTGCACTAGATAGCAATATGGCCAAATCTATTGCAGGCATAACATCTGACATTTCTATTGAAAAAGTTGTTTCTCATATTTATGCATTCAATTAACTTATGACCATACTTATTGTAATTGAAACACTAACTGGAGAATGATGGGCCACTTAGATTCATTCTACTTCTACATTGAGCAGCCATATGACCAAATTTATTGAAAAAAAATAGTATCCATTGAACTTTTGAGCTTTGGGTTGTCTTACCGGATACCTTCTAGCTTTGCTCATCTGATTTCCTAACCTAAATTTCCTTTGACTAGATCTAGAGCTTTCTCCTTTCTCATATCAATTCATCAAGCTTAGTTGAGATAATCTTGAACTTCTCCTTGTATTCATTTGCAATATCAAGTTCATCCCTAAGAATAACAATCTATCTTTCAAGCTCTTCTTCATTGTTTCTAGATTGTTGCAATTCAAGCTCCAGTTGATTGAATCTGCCATTAATTATGCTACATTCATCGGATCTTTCTTTCAAGGACTGAGTAAGATTCTCTTCATTCTTCTTTTTCTCTTCAATCTCCTTGGTCATCCTCATCACAATAGATTCCATCTCATGCTTAAGAACAACATTATCTCTGGTGAGCTTTTCACATTCTTTTGTATTTTCCTTCAAGGCTTGACTTAGGTGACCATCTTTCATGCTCTTACTCTCTTTTTTCTTGAGTTGATTATAGAGATCCTTTCTATTTTCCCTGGACTTATTGATTTGATCTTTCAATGATTGAATAAATTTCTCAGCATTCATGAGGCTTGCTTGTAATTCCCAGACTTCAGATTTGGACTGATCAAGA